>JANHAO010008169.1:0-19669 GCA_026873985.1 Saraca asoca | reverse complement strand
ATTTATATATTTCCAAATATGGTTTTAAAATGGGATTTTTGGGTGATTGCGGATTTGTTTACTCATTGAGTTTCCTAGAAACTCACTCTTGTTGTTTCCATGTTTTTCAGTGCCAGATGAGCCCCCGAGTTCCCTCCATTCATTTAATCACCTGTTGTGGAGATTGGCAGGTATAAATTGGTGTTGTGATATGACAGTTAGATAGGATTGTATATGCATGTGTTGTATATATTGACTGATTGCTCAGTAGGCTGTGTAATGTCTAGTCTGGGCTACTGTTGAATATTATGTTGTCATACAAGTTTTGATGGGGCGTGTTGCCCTTAATATTTTTTATGTAGGCCATGTGGCTAGGTGTCCTATAGACAGAGGAAACTTTGTCGAATTCTCGATAGAGATAATAAATTCATATTGGTTGGTTAATGGAATTTATGTGCATTGATGTGTTATATCGTGTGTATGGTAAGACTTGTAGGGGGTTTCCTGAAGGAAAGGGATTCCTGATGGTGACCTTCTACGCCGATCACGTGCCTGGGATTGGGGCGTAACAGTGGATTGGATTGGATGGTTGAATGATTTATATATTTTCAAGTTTCTATTGAATTGACCAACATAATATATATAGATCTGGGGAAGATTCTTCTCCTTCCTCAATTTGGTGCGCTTCCCCAGTGGGCTGTTGTTGGAGATACATTCCCTCTTGGCTGTGCTTTTGACGAAGCAAACATTCATCACAAGGTTTGCCATCCCTCCTCTCACTTACAATTTTTTTTATATATCTTACATAATCAATTCATTTTCATTTGATTTTTTCTTTCACTGTTACAGTATTTCAAGGATAACACAGACTACAACAATCTTGCTTATAACACTAAAAATGGGATCTACAAACAACAGGGAGGGGAGAAGTTACTTGTGCATAAACCCCACAAATTAAAACCCAAACAGTGTTCTGTGTACAACGGATTAATCAGACCAAAAATCCACAATCCTCCAGGAGAAGACATATATCCTGAAACCCTAGAAGAGACAGTATAGGAGCCTCTAAAACCTCTCAACGGAAATTTAAGACTTTGGGAAAGTGGGGGAAAATGCATCTTCTTCTCAAGTTCATTTCTATGTTACAGAAAAAAAAAATTATGAGCAAACCAAATAGAATAACAATCGAAAATTGGATAAAAATATGTAAAACAATCTTAGCGCAAACACCAATGAAAAAATAATTTCAAAGAAAAAACAACGATGAAAAAGAAAATTGAAAGAGAACAAAAAATCTAGAGTTCTTCGTGCATTTCAAACAATAGTGAGAATGTCAATCTGCAACGATGGTGGGGTTGGATTGAAAAATAATTAAAATGATTTATACATAATAATGTAATCAGGTCTAATCCTACCTCTAAAGCTGATTAGGTTATCCATTATTTTGATAGATAAGAGAGATTTGATGAATAAACTTATATAATACATTAGTTATATATATTATATTAATTTATCCTATTAAGTCTAATGCTATATATCAAATAGATACTAAAATAACGAATAACTTAATCATACTTGACGTAGGCTTTTTTTCCCGTTTTGGTGGGAATGGCAATTCTTTTCATTCGCTGAACTTACACGTAACGAACAATGACACAAATCGGATATGAGAGAGATTATTACTTCCTCCGACCTCGAAAATCTTCTCTCGTTTTCCTTCATTTTCTTCCACTTCCCTTTCATTTCTTTTTTCCCACACAGACTTGCTTTGTTACCCTCCTAAATTGCTTGGATTTGATTTCTGAAACAACCAACACATTTTGATTAAATAATGGCGGGTGAATACGGCATAAAGGGTCCTTCAAGTTCGTCATCAAATGCAGGCGAATCGTACATTGGGAGTTTCATAAGCCTGATTTCTAAGTGCGAGATTCGCTACGAGGGTGTTTTATATCTTCTGAACATCCAGGATTCCACCATTGGCCTCAAGAACGGTACTAATTGCGCTTTCATTTGATGTTTAAAGTTTAAATTAATCTCTATTTTTGTGTAAGCATGTTTCCACGGTCAGTTGTTTCGGTGATTTAGATAATTGGAAGATGCACTGTTGGCATTAATTTTGATAGGATGTGAAATGTTTGATTGATTCTGGATGATTTGATTGGAGTTAGTCTCTGTTGATGTAAAGTTCTAAATTTATTATGAGGAGTTTAAGATGCAATTTGGGTTGACAAGATATATATGGTTACAGAAAACATTTCTCTGCAATATGTTAAAATGCGATGTCAGAACAAATCAATTATGCCAGAGGAATTCACTAGGAACCTTTGTGTGGAAAAGTGAAATTTGAACTCTAGATAAGATATAATCTGTAATTCTGGACATTAAGCTTAGTGAATAAAATCAGACTGTTTAAACTTCGGAATTACTTGACAAGGACCTGAGCTTGATATCATTGGCAAAAATATCTAGATGGTTGATGATGGATGGAGGATGGAAAATTCATAAGCAGGTGTTACTTTGTGCTTCTTCTTGCACTTAAATTTTTTAGAAGCATATGTATTGGAAAATTTAGCTTGTGGTTATTGCTTACTGAAGAATATGAAACTATGGTGAATGGAACTCAGTGAACAACTATCATAATCCTAGCCCACATTTTACTTATGGAAATTTTTTGTATATTAATGAATTTTCAGAAAATTTCCTTTTTTTTTCTTGTTGAAATACTTGTCAATCATATGATATTGCAGTCAGGTCATATGGGACGGAGGGGAGAAGAAAAGATGGCCCACAAGTTCCTCCAAGTGATAAGGTGTATGAATACATTCTTTTCCGAGGAAATGACATTAAGGTAACTGACATTATTTTTGTACGTCCTTGTTTTCTTGGCACCTTTCAGTTGATTTTGAGATTGATCTGCAACCTGGTAGCATGAAGAAAAAGAACCATACAGTAGAATATTCCTGAACAGTAGGGAAGCAACACTTTGTTTATGAGAACTGGTAATGCATGCATGCCAGTAAGCTTATCTGAGTTGTACCTATCTTGATGAATTTCACTGTTTCAGGATTTGCAGGTCAAATCTGCATCTGCCAAAGCAGAAGAGCAGATATTCAGTGATCCAGCCATTATTCAGGTACTAATGTTTAAATGCAATACAGAAAATAATATTTTGGGCACTTTTCCTTAATCAATGCACTTCTCATATTGTGTTGAATCTTTATCTATCTACTCTTTCTCAGTCACAATATCATGGGATGCCTTTAAGTTCTTCTCCAGTAGCCTCGGTTGGTGGGAGAAGTTGGGGAGAATCAATTCAGAGGCAGGATACTCCTGCAATGACCAGTCGAGCCGTTCCTGTTGGATTGCCTACTAGTCATCTATCTGTCACCCCGCTTAGCCCATCAGATCATGCTCCCCCTACTCAAGTTGTGGGTCAATCGTCTTTTCCTCCACCTATGTATCGGCAAGGACGTAGTGGAATGTCAAAGAACAGCACTCATTCTACACCACAATCCAGTCCTTTTCAGCCCCTATCAACAGTGTCACCATCAATTATGCAGAATCAAATGCAGACTCCGGAAACTCAGGCATCTATAGAAGTGGACTGGACAACTTTTCCAGAGTGTGGTCTTCCTGTTTCTTCTGTAAATGCTTCTTCTTTTGTAAATATGACTCGTTCACCTCCTCCTATCTCATTACAAATTTCTGATTCTCTCGACAGTCCATCCTTTTTGTCCACCAAGACTCCAATGCCTTATACTTCATCCATGAATCCCAATGGATCAAACATGGCTTCATTTTCTTTAGATATCCAAGACAGAAATTATATTGACGGTCAAATTTCTGGCAGAACTTCTCCTGACACAAGACGAACCTTTGCTGGACAATCTGTCCTTCATTCTGCCTCTTCATTTTTAAATTCTGCATCAGGTTCTTTGCTAACACCTCCTTCTCCGTTAACTCCAGATCAATTTTCACAGCCTAGACCGCATTTCTTTGCTTCAGCACAAAACCTGACCCCTGATCAGAAAGGTATGGGTACTCTGACACCAACATCCTTTAGTGCCTCTGTTTCGGTATCTTCTTCAGCATCTCAAGCACCGTTGCTTCCATTGCCAATTGCAATGCAAGAGGTTAGAAAAACATAGCTCTTTCTATAGTATGAGGTGGGAAAGCCCAATTCTTTTAATGGTAGAATTTCTTGTATAGATTTTTGTAGTATATATGTTCTTACATCTGTTTAAAATTATAATGGTGTGCAACTAGTTGTAAACAATGATTTTATTTTTTTAAAGCTAACTGGACTCTTTCAGCAAATGTGTAACCGTCATGAGGAATTGCTCAACTTAACATGCTATATTGTGTACATTCTTAGCTTTAACATTTCTAGTATGAAATTGAAGATCCTTAATGAAATATTCTTTTCTATCTTGGACATAAAAGTAGGCATTTCAGAGAAGTTTGTGGTTTGTTTACGTATAACTGTGCAGAGAACCTTTGCCTATACTATTTACCTATCAGGGAAAAGGAGAATTTTTGCGATCATTAGTATTGATACCCTTCACTTATTTGTCCCTTCAGCTCATTTCATGTGTTACCATGTAATTATTTGTTTAGATAGTTATGTTTCAGCACTGTGGATATTTTTAGTTATGTAGATTACTAAAATATGGACACCCCTTTTTTTAACAGTATCAATATTCAGCTACACAGTTCACTGAAGAGTTTGATTTTGTGGCCATGAATGAAAAGTTCAAAAAAGATGAAGTATGGGGTTCTCTTGGAAAGATAGCTGACAATATAGAGGGAGTGGAGGAGGGCAATGCTTCTCACTGTTTGGGCATTAGAGAGTGTCAATGGCCAATACCAAACTCTCAGGTAGGACTTGAATTTATCTTTGGATGATTAGATTTTTCTCCATTTGACTTGTTGAATGCAAAGATAAAGTTCTGGAGTCCAAAGCAAGCTGCGTCTAACTTGAATGAATACCTTTCTTGTTTATGCTTTTCATTGCAGCCTGCATATAAGAAGGATGACTTTTTTGATACAATATCATGTAACTCTCTGACTCGTGGATTGAGAAATGGACAAAATGGTTTCTCTGACAGAATGAAGCTGGACACTGAGGTCTGCAAATACATTAAGAACTCAAATTGCTAGTAATGAAATTATTCCAACTTGAAATTTGCTTATTTATGTAGTTTTTGTTTGTCTATTTTCTTTGCAGACATTTGGAAATTTTCAACGGGGGCCTAACATTGGTCACAGTGCCTATGGTGCTGGGCGGGGTGAGAATTTCCGGAGCCCACAAAATTGGGGAAGGGGTTATGGCTATGGCTATGGCTACAGCAGAACAGGGCGTGGCAGGCACCTGCCTTCCTAGTGGTATCCATATTATTTATTTTCAAAGATCAATTGATCTTTCTGTCTGTCAAAAGCTCCACTAATTTCTGCATGACTTCCTTAACCTTTGGCTGAATTTTGAGGTGAATGATATTAGCATGTGTCTTTAGGACTTTCTTGCTGGGATGTTGTAAAAGATAAGATATTTCTACCAGTTACATGTTTTTTTTTAGGTCATGAGCTGGTGTTTGACGTCTACTTTCATGTAATATTCCTTGTCCATATAACAATCAGTGGCAGAGAAAGTCATATAACCGTACAATTTTGTTTGCTTTTCTTCTTGTTTTCTTTTGTTTTCCGTGTTGTTCGGTCCTCATCTTGTGCATCACTTTTACATAATGAAATCTCTTATCTTCTGGCTAGCATACATATGGATTCTTCAGTAGTCTTTGGTAGAGGACAAGATAATAATGATATTTTGCCTATGGTAATAATCTTTATATGCTAAGACTTTTTTCTCTTCTCTATATCTCTATTGCATGCATATTTTGTGATATTGTTTCTGATGTCATAATTTGGGGGTCTAGACTTTTCTTTCTGAAACTGATTTTTATTTGGCATGCTTATCTAGATAATGTTATTTGACAATTGACAACATTTGCTTGGGAGCATGTTTTATGGTCTTCAGTGGGAGTTGATGTAGGCTCACATTCCTACTTTTAGTGCATACAAAGTCAAGGTCGCCCCTATAGAGTCAATCCAATGCCATAATCTGGACCTTCACTTTTCCTGTTTATCGGTCCGTTCGGATCTGTGAGAATACTATGAAAGCACCCGTGGCTAAGTTTGCTTTATTAAAAATCTAAGTATGCAATAAGCATTACTTGTCTGAATGTCCTGGATAAAATAGAGACTTGAGAATGAATTCCTTGTTTTGCTTTTGCATTGAGCTCACACTTGCAAAATAGGAATGAGATATGAAGCTCCTTGAATTGACTCAAAAGATAAAATAGGCGATCTAAAGTCAAAATTCATTGTTAATGATTTTAATGTATTAGGTAAATTGTAAATACTATTATAAATCCTTAAAGAAGTCAGTCACATCTTCTCATGTGAGAATGTAATATGTTTTACTTTTTAAACTTTGTATGTATCCAAAAACGAGATTTGCATTTGAATTAGATCCTACTTGTTTTTTATGCTGTATAAGTTCAATGTAATAGAGTAATGTGTGAAAAAACCTTTTTAACCTGAAAATGAATTATAGACAAGTCAGCAGTTTTTATTGAAATTTGAATGGTCTTCGAAAAATGACATATTGAGATCCCTTTTTTTTAATTGACATATTGAGTTCCTTTCTTTTTTTTTTTTTTAACCTACAAAAAGAGATAATGATTTTAAGAAAGAGATAAATATAAAAGAAAATATATATTGAAATCATAGATTTTAATAAAAAAATTATAGATTTTAAAATAAAAATTATGTTTTTATCTTTTTAATAATGAAAAAAAAAAAAAAAGGGGAAACGGATCCAAAGTTGATAACATATGAATCACGTAATGGTGGGTTTACCTTTCATCATTGATCTTTTCCGTGGAAATGTGATGCCCGTCTCACTTCCACGCATGTCGTTTCTGACCCAAGGAAAAGGAGGTAACGTCTAATGAGGTCATTCATTTCCTTTAGGTTTGGATAGCACGAAGTTGTATACGAAATATAAATTTATAAAAAAAAATATTTAAGTTAATTAATTAGTCACTGATTTAAAAATGGATGAAATTATATTTTTTAGGAAGCTCTGTTTCAAAGTTATTCATGCAATTGTCTTAAATAAGTTCTATTCTTTTATTTTTAATAAAATAAAATATAAAATTATTCTTATAAAATTTAAATAATGATAAAAGTATTTATTAAAAAATTTATATTATTTTAATAAAAAAATATATTTTTTATAAAATATTTTAATTCTTTTGATAATATTTTATAAGAAGTCTATAACTGAATCAAATATCATATGAGAACTTGCTTCTTGAAAAATTCTACTTACTTATTATAAATCAAACGACTCCAAAAAATTGAGAAAATATTTCTAATATCACTTTGACATTGACATTTTATGTTATTGTCTATTATATTTTAATAAATAAATTATTTTAATATTATGATTGATTGGATATTAAAATTAAAGAAGTAGTTTTCTAAGTTGTAAAAAAAAAAAGACCATAATATTAAAAATATCAATTCTATAATGAGATTAAAAATTATTCTAGTCATGCATAAACTAAAGGATATTCCACCAAGTTTTTTCATATCAATTATTATTAATAAAAATTAATTTTGATAAGAATACAAACGTGAAAACATAGACATAGAAATGATTTATTTGAATTGCATAATAATTTGGTTGTATTATATTCTTCAGGTTTTTTTATTTTTTCATAGGAGAAGAGACAGTTTTTATGAAAGAATGGCATTAATGACTCTATATAATTAATTAATAACTCGAGCATACCTTGATTAATGAATAATATTCAGAAAGGCCAATGTGATTATCATTATTCATTATAAACCAAGTTGCTTCAACTTTTGTAATTTGCTGTGTAATTCAAACTATTTGAGCATGTCAGAAATAGAGGAGTCAAACTAAATATGATTTCAACTTTGAAAACTAACATTTTGTTCCTAAATAGTTTAATAGTTACCGAGTAGAAATTTCCTTTGTTTCGATATCAAAAATATATTTTATATAAATAATCCTATTTATTTGTATTTATGATCATAAAATTTTAAGATAATAAAAAATATTTTATTTATTTAATATTATATATAGAAAGTGTGATAAAAATAATATTTATTATTTAAAAAAATTAATTTTCTCTATTATTATAATATCATGCATTGATTTGTTAATTATAAAATATATAAATTATATAATTTTTTTATTAATATACAAATAAATTTTCTTAAAAAAAAATATGCTTCGCTAAAAGAAACAGTAACAAAAAGATCCTAATAACTTCCCACACATATCTGACATGATTCCTTGCCTTGCTTAGAGATTCATAGAAATGTTATAAGCCGATGGCTCCGATTGAGTATTGAGAAATATAAAAAATAAAATAAAATAAAATAAAGCTAAACAATCGATAATATATGGAGGTGGGATCCAAATCGACTTATCTGTGGCAGTAAGAGCATGTACAAATCAAGTGTCTCTTTCGTGCTAAGTTGGACATTGAATAAAGAAGTTAATGACTTTTGGCAGACCCTTCCACTTAAATTCCAAAGAATGGTTTTCATTTAGAAGCCTTTCTTTGGTTTGAGCTCCCTCACCTTTAATCTCTTTACGTTCTTCTAATTCCACATCACACATTTAAGATAAATTATGAAATTTTTTTTAATACATATCATGTATTACATCAAATTAATTGTAAATGACAAATGACGATTACACTTAATATTATTAATTTATAACTAATTTTATATAATATATTATGTATATTTAAATTTTTTTTCAAATTAACACATCTGTTCTAAAATAAATTAAATCAATTTGACTTAAATTATGCTATGTATATGTGTACAATTGTGAATAAATTGTGCAAGGTAAAAATTGTAACAATTTTCTTTTCCTTGACAACTTTATAGCTATAAAAATTCTTCCTCTTATTAGTTAGCACCAAAAGATATGGCTACATTTGCTTCTTCCTTATAGTTCCCAAATTAATTCTCTAATCCCAATTATCTCACCCCAATTGTCAATGTAGTTTTGAGACCTTGATCTGCTTGGCTGGTCTTTATTGTTGAGAGGGTTGAGCCAGTTATGGAGCCTAATGTGGCAAGAATCAAAATGGCTGAACCAGCAAAAGTCCCTCCTTTCACAAGGTAGCACTCACCATTCAACCATCCTATGCCATAGGGCTGCTTTCTGCTCATGCTTGTGGCTGCCATCAATAAAATAACTGCAAATCCAAAGCAAAGCCTGCCCAACATGACCAAATAAGTAGAGCACTTTCTAGGTATAGAAAGACATATTTTTTCTCTCAATTTTTTTTTAAATTTTTCTGAATTTCCTAAAAAAATCATAAAAATTTCGACAAAATTTGTGTTGGCTGTTCACTGTTTAACACGACCTTTTTTTTTTTTTCCCTTCAAATCGGCTGTTAAAGGACAAATGAGAAAAAGAAACAGAGACATGGTTAGCTGTTCATGTCATTTTTAGTATTTTCCGTCAAGCTAAGTGTCTCCCTTCTACAAATGATTCAATTTGCCAACCTGTGGCCAATAACGGATAGTCACATAGTGATCTGGCCTGGCTTTTCTATTTCATTGTCAAAAACCATGGCAAAACGTGAGGAAGGAAAAAGAAAAAGGAAAAAGGAAAAGAAAAGAAAGAAAAGCAGATTTTGACAACTAGATTGGATGGTGGGATGTCCACTTTTCCAGAACTTAATGGCATAAATCAAACTTGTTTTCTAGACCAAACATGTCAATTCTGATAGGTAGAAAATGGCCCTCACAGTATTAAACACTCAGATTTGTTTTCTCATTCTGTAACTGTTGAAAATGAAGCAAAAACTAACAAACATGTTTGGAAAAAGATTGAAAACTTACCAAGAGATTAAAAGAAGAATCTTTGCAATAGCAGGAATATTCTTAATCTGGGCATTTCTTTTCTGCCTTGAACAAGAATTCTTGAACAAAATTGAATTCCCAACAATCTGTGCAACAAAGATACAAACCAGAGCTGAAATTCCAAGGCCAAATGATTTACTTGTTGGCAAATAACACAGCTTTCCATTCCATCTGATATCTTCTTTCTGCAACACAATCAATCCAGAAGAACTAAATTCAGAAAAAAAAAAATTGAAGGAATAAATAAAAGAAGAAACTTGGAAGTTTAAATTTGCAGAATTCAGAATATTGAAGCAAATGACTTACAAAGCACTATACCTTATTTTTCAAGATTTCAGAAGATAAACACAAGATGAAGGAAAGTAAGCCGCATAAGAGAAATATGACGAGGATGAAGAAATTTGCAGTGAGTTTGAATTTGGGGTGATTTTCCATTATGTGTTTGGATTTTCTATGAAGACAAATGAGGAAAGAGAAAAAGGAGGGAATAAGGAAGAATGCTTGGAAGCTACTCAAGGAAGAAGAATTGATGCCATGAAGTTGTTGGCCCTTGGGCTCATTATTTTCTTCCTCTTGCTTGAGTTTCGTCTTCCTCTGTGTTTGTTGAGACTTTCTTCTGGATAAGTCTTACATTGCTTTGAAGGAGATACCATTCCTAACTGTATACGGATGGATTTTTGCAATAAAAAACCTCTTTTTGATACCAAGAACTGGTCAACTGCTTCTATGGTGTGTTGCCAGGATGGACATAAAAAAGAAAAAAATAAGAAGAGAATTTCATCCAAAAAGTAAAAATATATAAATAGACAGATAATACAAACAGATATATAAATAATATGACTTTTACCTTACAATTTTTTTTTTGTAAAAATTTTTAAAATTTTCTAATATTAATCGAAACATAACCTTTATCCGTATTAAATGGTTGGTGTTTTGGTTGATGGTAAGGTTGGAGGAGTTTCCAATTTTCTCTCTTCATCTTTATTGGTAATTAACATATCTGTTTAGTGCCTTTTAGTGGCGGCTTTTATTGGTTTACTGGGCAAACGTTTGATTGACTGTCTTCTTCCATTGTTAATGGCACAGGAAAAGTTCATATTCCAAAATTTAAAAGTTAAAAACCCCAGATCGAGGAGAGGAGAGATTTTTAGAGGGCATGATGTTGAAGTATGGACCACTCATTAAAGTATAACAAACATTTTTTATTTGAGTCATAAATTCTTGTATTTTATTTTACAATTTGGTGGGGTCATTGACTTATTGATTTGGATACAAAGAAAGAAAGAAAGAAAAAAAAATTGGGAAGAATTTCGTTTGAAGGCATTAATTTGGTAAAGTTTGGCATCATGCCTAAAATTTGCGGATGGCTTTGAGGTTCCTTCTAAGATGTTTCCTCAAAGATTCACTATTTTAAATAACTTGAGATTCGATTTCAGAAAAGTATGTGGGCTTATGAGAAGCATCAATAGCATCTATTCTCTATGTAAGTTCAATTTTAACCAATTAGCACTCAATTACCGCATAATTTAATTCTAAGAACCCTATTCCCAAAATAACTCAAATGCCCAGTGGATTTGCAATATCTTATTGATTCATGTTGCTTTCATCATTTTCAAGATAACCCATTTTACAAGCATGCTTATTGGTTTTGTCAGAATCCTAGCTTTTCTATCTTCCTTGATTTTCTGGGTTTTGCTATTGCTTCTTCGTCCTTTCTGCATTTCCCCATAATGACTGCAGCATTTCTCTTGCACTCCAGCATCTTTACCAGAAACTGAAAGGGATTATTTTCTGTGAATGATGACTTGAATAATATGGTTATTTTTTCTCCTTCCAGTAAGAAAAAAAAAAATCTGCTCTAGCAATATGCAGTGATTCAATTGTTTGGGCGAGAAGAGGCATTTTGAAGTAGAAAATTGCTATCTGTTTCGCAGTGGTAACCTAATTTTTTATGTCTGTCCTTGCTTTTGAGCGTCAACAATTCTGAATGAAGGAATTAATTGGCTTTTCGACTTGAATACAACTCGGTACACTCATTTTTATTCATTAAGTCTTACTCATTGCATACTTAACAAAATTTGAATTGGTGGAACTACTAAGTGGGACTAGATTAAATTAAATTTTGTCAAATGTACAGTGAGTTAGTGTATTCAAATAACTCTACTAGCATATCTCTTATGATAAGAAGCTATTACTAGTTTACACGCAATTTCTCAATCTGCTCCAGGTGTTGAAGACTTCTTCCACATTTTTGTGTTTGTCATTAATATTTTCATTTACAGATCAATATAGGAGTCAAAAAATGTCCCAATCTTATTTAAGTGTACGATGATTGTCTGGTTCACTTCAGAATGGAAGCTAGCTTTGTCTTGTACATGGCTGCTGTAAACTGAGAACTAGAACTGCTACTCTTTCTACATTATTGAACATTTCAAATACGATAATTGCAAGTTCAGTGCATTTTTTTTTTTCTGAAATTCTGTGTTATTTGGACAAGGTTCTTTGCCCCATGTACCAATGGAGCCACAAAAGCAGGGGAAAATTTTTTTTTTTGTTTTATCTTTCATTCGCTTCTTTTCCTTCTAAGAACTTCGAGAACAGTTTGTGCTGTGCAGTAAGCAATAGCCATTACAGTGACCATAGGATTGACACCCAAAGCTGTAGGAAACACACTGGCATCAGCCACATAGAGTCCCTCCACTTCCCATGTCTCCCCCATCTGATTCACAACTGATTCCTTCGGACTAGTCCCCATCCGGCAGCTCCCCATCTGATGTGCTGAACACAATGGCATCGCCAAATCTCTCATTGACCTTGAACTTTCCTCTTTCACAAACCTCTCAAATTCATGGTAGCTCACTTTCTTCACATTCAGGGTTCTTCCTCCATGATGATGTGTCCCTATTTCTTCGGCTCCTGCGGCTGCAAGAATCCTTAGTACTTTCTCAAGCCCTTTTTGTAAATTCTCTTCATCAATGTCTTCAATCTGATAACTAATACAGCTTGGGTTTTTCACAATCCCTGACCCTTTATCTCTTGCCAATGCAAATACATGCGCTGTTCTAGAGAACTTGCGCATCCTTTCTCTTATGTCAATTTCGGAAATCCATGGCATCAGGATTGAGAACATACCTGGATGCAATGCCGGGGTTTGGATCACTGCACCATATCCAGAATTTTGAAACTCTGCAACAACAGTTGACATTGCTGTCATTATCCCTCCTTCATAGCTCTTTTTGTTTTCCTCCGGCCACGCCTCAGATGCAGGTGTATCCGGAAAGTATCCCCAAGCCATTGTCACCGGATGAAGGTGCAAATGCCTTCCTATGTTTTCATTCTTTAGGCCACTTCTTTTCAGCAGTGCAGGAGTAGAAAGTGCCCCACATGCTACAATTGTGACTTTTGATTCCACAACACAAATATCCTTAGTTCCTTCGTATTCAAATTCAAAGGCTACTCCATGTGCAATTTTTCTCTCTCTTCCTTTCTTCTTCTTGTGCAAGACTTTTATTGCCTCACAACCAGGAAGAATTACTCCATTGCCTGACTTCACCAAGTCCACTAGCCATGTTTCTGAAGTACCTTTCTTCCTTCCATCCTTGCAGCCCATAAAGCACCATCCACAGTAGTGATTCGGTGGAGAATTCCGGGGAATGTTACACACCGGATAACCCATTTCTCCACACCCTTTTCTTAAAATTGCACTATTGAATCCTTCATCCTCTATCTCGGATTGGACTCCCATTTTCTCACAAACGACATCCATGGCTTCTTTGTATAATTTACTTTCAAATAATTCAAGCTCATGTTGAATAGACCACTCCTTGCATACATGCTGGGGGGTTTCAATGCAGGCCGACCAATTGATTGTGGAGCCTCCCCCAACTGTGGATCCTGCTAGCACGAACACGCCCATGTCATCCGTTGCAATCATGCCATTGGAGAGGTACATGTTCTCCATTGTTGGTCCTTCAAGGAGTGAGAGGTTGTTTCTAGCAGAATATCCACCTTTCTCCAAGACAAGTACCTTGTAGCCGGCTTTTGCAAGAACTCCGGCCACCACTCCACCTCCTGAGCCAGAACCAACTACAACTGCATCACATTGGATTACGAGAGAAGGAGATGATATATTAGCACTGGCAGCTTTGGGTTTTCTTCTAATAACAGAAAAGGGGAATCCAAATTTCCTCAGAGCATCCGCGGTGATGTCTCGCGGGTAGTTGAGATGGACAAGGCCTTTGTAAAGAGGTCCTATGGCCTCTTCAGCATCATCCTCTTCCTTTTGTCCATGTCCTCCATCTTTTGATGTTCCATGTAAGAAATGGTCCTTTAATTGAGCTTTGAATTCTGGGTCGGGTCCTCTGTATCCTATTGCTTTCCATGATGGATTGTCGTCTGCTTCATCTAGCTGAAAATGGAGTGCACTGGTATCAATAAAAAATCGCAAGAAACCAGAAAAAAACATGTGAAATGTTATGTTCTTATTTGTTAGTATGGATGAGCCAGCCTTTGGATGAAAATGTAATTCTAATGTGATGAGAAGGAGCCCAATTTGAGGCCTGTTTTTATTTAATTGCCACCGTGGTAGTTTCTGCCCAGGTGCAACAAATTTGGGCCATATAGTAGATACTTTATGTTTGCCAAAGTTTGGGCCTATCTTATGGCCCAATAAATCTTGTTTTTGTTTGCAAACAAGGATATAAACACTGGGCCAAAAAAAGTTATGCCAATCCATAATGGTTCCAAAAAAAAAAAAAGAGAAAAGAAGTATGAACTACAAAAGGAAAAATTCTTGCATACACTAAATGTACACAAACGTGTACATTTAATTAATCACAGAGAGACACAACATTAAAATTAATATATTTTCTTAATGGTTTATGCTATATATGCAAGATGATTGTCCATTAAATTTTTTGTATTTTTGCATATGGATAGCTAAATTTCACCAAAGTACAGACGATTAGCTACTTTTATACCTTACTTTCATAAAATTATTATATTTCTTTCAAATAGTAATCTATCATTTTAAATTAATAAATTGTTAAATATGATAAATAAACAATTTTGAGTATGTGTGTCTCTCTCTAATTTTTTAAACGTACAAGTAACACAATTTATTTTTGTTGGGGGTACAAAATTCTGGATCTGGGCTGTTGTGTAAATTTTAGGAGACAAAAGGGCCCTTCCCTCAGAAGGTGGGTGGCTGATCCCAATTTCTTCTGTGACGTCCTCAGATATGGGTGGTGTGTGTTGCTTGAGCTAATATATCTCATGTTTATGGCTGAAATTATTTGTATTATTCTCATATTTATAAATTATAAATGTGCCAACTTTATGGATTACTTAACCTATATAGTTGAATAGATTGTAAATCTATCTGCAAATAAATATTATGAATTCATGTAACCATTTATTTCAAGGATTATTAATTCAATTATGCATATTTTAAAGAAAAATGTGCATTGATGAAGACTTCACAAATTATTTGAGAAATAAGTTTTAATTTTGAGTTGAGTTCTATATTTATATTACTTTTTTCAGGAACATATAAATAAAAAATTACAATATCAGAACTATGAAAACTCATAAGAAGTTTTTTAAAAAAGAAAAAGTAAAAATTTCCTTTGGGGCCAACTTTTACGTACAAAAGTTCTAAATGAAGTAATTTGACTCAAGACAAGGTAATGCTGACATTGTTAGCTGTCTTTGGTAACGACCACTCTGGATTTCTAATCAGGACTTACTATGAATGCCCGTGGGCCCAAGTATGTGCACGTGATGCACATTACTGAATTTTTAAGCTGATCAGAGTTTCAAGAATAAGAAAATATAATTAATCACTAATACTGTTTAAAAATAAATAAATACTCCATGAATAAAAATGACATATATTTTAACAAAAGAAAAAAAGAATTAACCATATCAGAAGTGAAGATAATATCAAACATTACTGCATAAAAAAAATTGCAGAATTCTAGTCGATTAATTCCTAAATAAAATTATTTGTAAAATGACTATAGTTCATTCCTTTCCTAAGATATATATAATTTAGAGGAGCCAAATATTCTTTTTAATCTTTTAAAAAAAGAAATACAATTTTTTACGGATTCTGTCTCACCTACCCAACTCGAGGTACTATCTCTGTTAAATTATAAATAGTGTCCCTTTGTAGTTATGTGTTGCCTTTAAGAAGGGTACCCACGATTCCATGTAAGTAAAAATGAGACTATCATATCCAATTTGGTGCATGTGAGGAATACCCTTACTTTGAAAGTGGCATAATATCCAGATAAATTCTTTTGCGCATGTTATATATTGTACTAAATCACTTATAAAATAATATATATTAAAAATAAAAAGTTAATAATTAATTAAATATTTATTTTATTTTTTAACACATATTATTTTATAATTAACTTCATAAAATACATATAATATATACGAAAATTCCTCCAACAACTCTCACCACCACTAACTAATACTACCACCTTTCAAGTCTTTTTTTTCTTTTTAACCTTTACGTGAAAAATAGTATGTTACTCAATTTAATTAGTATCAGACTGGATTCTATATATATTTTAAGATCCGAGTAATTATTAGTTTTACCTTTATGCAGTAAAATTCCTATGAAAAAAATATATAACGTAACTTAGTTTACTCTTTTATATAATTACGTTAGGATGAAAAGTTTTAATTTCAACATCTACTACTTCATAATTAATGCCGACAAATAGTGTTTTCATTCACAATAAAAGTATAATGTTCCCTAGACAAGGCTAATATATAGGCCCACCAATATTAATTCATATGCACATTTCTTTCTCATTAATTAATAATCACAATTTAATGTATTTATTTATATATGTGACAGCACAGTCTTGTATAAAATATTATATTATCACATTTATATTCTGTAGTCTTTTTAATGCATGTTTATCTGTATATAAATTATCATCTATACACACAGTGTAGATAAAAACGTAAATTTCAGATGCCCACATTGATTTCGATTTATTAGGCATACATATAAACAAACATATTATCATATATCATTGACCCAAACATTAAAAAACACTCTTAGCATGTCCAAATAAACATTTTTTAAGTAGAATAATTTTTTTGTTAGTTCAAAAATTATGAGCCACTCATGAGTATGAACTGAATTAATTATAAATTTAAACAAGTCATTTTTACTGTAATTTTTTTTTTGAAAAAATTTACTCGTGAGAAATTAGAAGAATTTAAACTTACAATATTACAATAAAAAGCTTAAAATGTGATGGTTGGGATTAAATTAGTTGATAAAAGAAAAGGAGTAAAAGTGGAAATTACCTGAGTGAAGTAAACAAGGTGAGTGAGAAGCTTGATGGTTCTGAAGAACATCCTAAGATGATAAAAGTAACTAAGGGACCAAGAAAGAGCAATCTGTTGGCGTTGGTGAAGAGAGAGAGAGGGAAAGGATTGGAAGAAAGGGAAGGTGGAAGAGAGAGAGGCAAAGCCGCAGCACAAAAAAGTGCCAAACCATGTTGACAGGATCCACAGCACCACCCGCAGCATCCATGTGTTTGGGTGTGCCAGCCTCTCACTTATCATCCCTCCAACCTACATACATCCAACGTCATCAGCAAAAAATTAAAACCTATGTCAGAAAAATTAATTGAGAGATGTGTAATAAATTAAATTTATCATGTTTGAATTTCAAAATATTAATATTTATCTTATTCTTATTATTAAATTAATTCGATTGATAAGATTCAATTATTTTTAATTATTTATATCTTAAGTTTAAATTCTGTTGTCAATGATTTTAAGGGATTAGATCATTAATAAATGTTACTGTAAATCATTAAAGATTTTTTTTTTTCAATTTTTGATTTGCAATTATAATGACCCTAACAATAGAGTGTTACAATTACATAAAAAGGAAAAGAAAAATAGATGACAATGGTTATGTCAAACTTGTGATTGCTACTATTGCCACGATAATAAATTGCCCATAATTATGATTGCGCCTGCGTGTGTGTGCGTATTTGTATATTTTATTAATGACTTAATATAAAAAAATTTGTATTAAAAATAACTCTCCTATGGAAACAAAAATTTTCAAATAGAAAAGCAATCTTTTTTCCTACAAATGAAGACCAAAACCATCCTTTTTATGTAAATATTCTTGGCCCTAAATCGCCCTCTAACTTTTATATATATATATATATATGACAAATTATAGGCCAAGAGAAAATGATAGAAAAACCACTACAAAAAAAAAAAAGAAGCTAAAATTTTAACTCTGCATGTAGCAAACCGTACAAAGAATTAAAAAGGAAAAAGAGATAAATTCAAGAAACGACCAAAAAATTGACAAAAAAAGAAAAAGTGAGGGTCCTAGCCCTACACGGTCAGGAACTCCGGCCATGGAGGCCGAAGTTCGGTAGAACTTGGCGACGGACTCATCGGAGTCGGCCGGAATGTCGTTGATGGAAGGTATGAAAGTGTCACAAAGAGCAGTGAGTGTTTGCATTTGACGGTGACTTAAAGAATTAGTGGGAGGTTTTTGTCTTTCTCTTTGATCCCCAGCACCCAGAAGTAGCCTCTGTGCATCAATACTGCCAAGTTTTATCACTGTGTGATCTGATTTTGACCCATTGACCCCTAAGCCCATCTTAAAGCTTCCCTTCCTAAAGCTACCACTTTTGCTCCCTCCATTCATCTTGTTCTCCTCCATAGTTTTTCTTTTAACTTTCAAAGATATTGCCTTCTAGCAAGGTGTGTGTCTAAACTATAAAACCTTTTGGGGTTTATATAACACCAACAACAACCAATAAAAATACAAAATATGAACAAAATGATGTAATGCTTGCATTGTTTATTTAGAGAAAGAGAAAGGGAAAAAAAGAAGAAGAAGAAGAGAGAGAGAGAGAGAGAGAGAGAGAGAGAGAGAGAGAGAGAGAGAGGAAATGGGAGAAATTAAAATAGAATATGAAATATTAGGGTGGAGAGAGAACCCTAAGAAATAAATGAGTGAATGAGTTAGGGTAAAAAATATAACAAATAGACTTTATATTTTATATATTTACCATTTAATTATTATATTTCCATTAATGATACAAAAATATTATTACAAGTATCATAATTTGCTATATTTATATTATCTTATTATATATATTTATAAAAAAAATATGAGACATAAGATAATATTTTATATATAAAAATAGATAAGATATAAATTCATAAAATAATACCGAAAGATTCTTAAGGATTTAAGAGCGGGGGAGGAAACAACACGTACGTGGTGACAAGATTCATAAAATTTAAAAAGAAAAGTGAAAAAATAAAACATAAAAGGGTGGGGGTATGGTGGGGTTGGCTGACCGCAAGAGAAGACTGTTTTAAATGAGTATAAATGTGACGAATAACGGTACGCATTAATTGCAGTTATCTGCCAACTTTTAAATCGGTGGGTTTTGGTGAAGGCCATGCATCAATATCCTGTATGTCATTCTGAATCATTCTAAAGGTCTCTTAACCCAAATTCCATTTTCACCTCAATTTATGTGGAGGAGAATCTGTTGGTGTTCATACACTAACATACATGCAATAATATACAATAAAGACAATAAAGACAATAAAGCGGAAGCATAAAGGATCGGATTACCTCCAGCCATTGCTTTTCTTGAGTTGCTGTGTTTCTGAAGTTTTTCTGCTTTCG
>JANHAO010008168.1:0-19475 GCA_026873985.1 Saraca asoca | reverse complement strand
AAACAAGTCCCTAACACTTTTCAATTAAGTCCTTTTTCCTTTTTAACTTTTATCTTCAATTTTCCTTTTTATTTTCTTAATTTTCTGGGTATTACAGTGTTTTCCTCCCCTGTTGTAGTAGTTCGGCCGGTTGCTCCTCTAACTTACCAACGAGGCTTCCGCCGACAGTGAGTTGGCTACGGATACTTTAGACTCCAATGAGTATTTCTAAAGTATTGGATTTATTCTATAGCAATCTTACAACTAGTTTCTAAGAAATTTTCATGAAACCCTTACTGTACTAACTTAAACAAAAATTTAAATTTTCTTGTTGTTTTACTTTAATAAAGTTCCTATTGAAGAATTGAACCCATCAACATAAAAAATTCAAGCTCTAACTGATTCTCCAAGCTGAACCATTAAAATTTCCTAGTTGGGTGATTTAAAACATTATGATCTTTCCTTTGTAAACTGGTTAGTTAAGGAGCTCTTAAAGTGAGTAGATAGTTTGCCTTACTTAATAAATCATATTTTCGAAATAATCTTATTATATGGAATATTCTGGTTTTGTTGGATGATTTTGATTTGCTGAATGATTTGATTTGGATGATAGTTTTCCTTGAAAACTTTATGGTATGTTATATGTATACATACATAGAAATTTATTTGATGTGATGAAAATTATGCTTTATTTGTTTACAGCATATTATTATTTTAAATGGTAAATAAATTGAGGTTTTGAATCCATTGAAAATCTCATGGTAATCTGATGGTGATTCTGTGGAGAAATAAGGATGGGCTGTCGAATATGTAAATATTCGGCACGTGGCTTAGTCTGGGGGGGATAAGGGTGGGCTATATTTACATGCGGCTTGGTCTCGGGGAGGGATAAGTGTGGGCTATCGAATATGTAAATATTCGGCATGCAGATTGGTCTGGGATAATTATGCTATTGTGATTACCATTAGGAATTTTCATTAGATTCCAGTTGAGTGTATGGTTGATTGCATATCAAATTCTCTTTTGTTTTATATATATATACATATATATATATACATATATTATTTTTATGGGATTATCCACTTACTGTGTTTCTGTGAAATTCACTCCTTTTTCTTCCATGTTGTTTTTAGAGCTCTAGGACTCTCCTATAGCACTTTCACCTTATATTGAGAAGGGACCCACTCTTGGATCGAGTGGGTAGTTCTTGTAGAGATTAAAGGTATCTAAATGGTGTAGTATTGGCAATTAGTACATATGTGTTTGTCTAGATGCCCAGTAAGATATAAATTGTATAGTTTGGGCCATTACATATTATTATATCGTTATACAGATTGTGTAGGGCATGTAGCCCTTGTATTGTTGTATAGGCTTGGAGGCCAGGTGTCTGAAAAATAGAAGAAACTCTGCCGAATTTTCATTAAAAAGAATATATACATTTTTAGATGGTGTTAGTTAATTGTATGTCATTGTTGCATTGTAAGACTTATAGAGGGTTTCTTGATGAAAGGGATTTCTTGATGATAACCTTCTACGTCGATCATGTTCCGTGGATTGTGGCGTGACAATACATTATAATTTTTTATTTTTAAAGGAAATTTAATAAATGATAAATTATAATTATTTATTTTTAAAGAAAAAATAATAAATATAATTATAATTATTTATTTTTTGAAAAATTTAATAAGCATACTAAATTTTTTATTATTAAAAGAAATTTAGTAAATAATAAATTATAGTTATTTATTTTTAATTAAAAATTAATAAGTTATAATAATTTATTATTTCTTAAAAGAAAATATAATAAATAATAAATTTTAATGATATTTTTAAAAAAATAATAAATAACATTTTAAAATCTAAAATATTAATAAAATAATAAATTCTCAAATAAATTATAAAATATATTTATATATTTATATCTCATTTTACATATAATAAATTAACTGTAAATAATTGATTTTATTGAATATCTTTATATAAATAATTAATATTATCAATTGATCAAATCAATTATTAATTAATTATTAATACAGTTAATTAAGAATTAATATAATCAGTTAATTGACAAATAAGACTATTATCTTATTAATCATAATTTTTCACTCATAAAATAATATTTATGAAAAATATCAATCAAATATAATATAAACCCGGGCTTTAAAAAAACTAGTCGCCGTAATCAAATGTAAATTCCTTTTGAGGCCAACAATTGTTAAGTTGCTCCCAAAGTCCACACAGACATGTGCCATTGTTACAATGGGCTGTTGCAACTTGACACCCAGCCCAAGATAATCCTTAACGCCTATAATTTCTCCTATACATGTTTATATAAACTACCCTCTTTAAAACATATCAATTTCATAAATCTGGCTCATGAAAATTTTGGGCCAGGCCCATTAAGCCCGTTGATTAGGACTTGTCAAAAAACAAAGTGCCGCGATATTCTTGCAGAAAACAATATCTGTCACTGCTCTTTATGCATTTCTGCTTCCTCCTCGTGTTGTTAGTTCAAACTTCATACTGTCACCGAAATGGCGGCTTTAGAATCAGCCCTTACTGTCTTCGCCTCTTACCATCGTTCCAATAGATATTGTTTTTCTGTAAAACCCCAAGACTCCGTAAAGCTCCATTTTTCCAGCTCCCATTTTCCCCTTTCGCACAATCCCATTATATCCCGAACTCTCTCGTCCAACAAAAATTCGACCAGAAGACTTTGCCTTGAACTATGCTCTGCACTGCAAGAGGCAGAAATAGAAGAAAAACCAGAACAGGCCCCGGAAACAAACGCCAACAAGAAGCTTTGCGTGCTTAACTTACCCTGGTCACTCTCCGCAGCGGACATCAAGGGCCTCTTTGGCCAATGCGGAACAGTGACACGCGTCGATGTTGTTAACTCTGCTCTTTGTCTCTCAATTTATTGAATTTTATTTCTTTTCCTTTGTGTAATTTGGGGAATGGGTTTTCATTATAGTAGATAACCAAGACCAAAGATGATGGGAGGAGAAGCTTTACCTTTGTGAATATGGCTTCAGCTGAAGAGGCTCAGGCTGCGATTGCTAAATTTGACTCTCAGGTAAGTTGCTTTTGCCATCAAGGCTTTACACACACACACACACACACTAATTCACTGGAATGATAGCTATTGAATGCATATGACAAGATATAATATGCTTAGTCTTCAAGCATGAATATATGGATGCACTGTGGTCAATGATTCTTTTGCGTGGTGGTGCCACTTACATTAGTTTGTTGTTTTGGTGTAATAGGAAAAATTTTCCATTCAAATCGGTCCATACTCCATATATAAAGCCAAATTTCCCAAGCCTTCATGTTGTACTTACAGCAAATTCTACTTGAGTCCGTTTCTATGCTTGAATGGTTTGGATCTTTGCTTATGCAACCAGTACGCATAAGAGTATGGAATTCAGTTATTCAAGATACAATTTGAAATGATATGCAAAACCTTGTCTTCAACTCCTTTCAGTCCTCTTGAAAATGTGGGTTCTTGTTACATGTTTGTGATGCAAAAACAATAGATTCTATAACGGTTTACCATATAGGGTTCTTGTTACATGTTTCTGATGCAAAAGCAATAGATTCTATAACGGTTTACCATATAAATTAGCATTTCCAATTCAAAAAGAAGCCTTATGACTTTGAAGTAGACATTGGTAGGACAATTCCATACTTGTGGGACCATACTTTCCCTCTGGCAATGTTTTTGGACATCCTAAAAGTATAAGCTTCATTTCTAAAAGTCAACAGGTGATGCTTGACAACTGACAATTGATATATATATCAAATGATCTCAAAGGAGAACAAAGAATTGAATATGAAATGTCATGTACTTTCTATCTGATCAGAATGTGTCTAACAACAAATTTATTGGCTTATATATTTTGTAATTCAGGAAGTATCTGGCCGGATAATAAGGGTAGGATTTGCAAAGAAATCCAAGAAACCGCCTATGGGCCCCCCTGCCGGTGAGACAGGCCATAAAATTTACGTATCCAATCTTGCGTGGAAAGTAAGATCTTCCCATCTCAGAGAATTCGTCACTAAAAATTTCAAAAGCCCAGTTTCAGCCAGGGTTGTCTTTGATGGCCCTTCTGGAACCTCTACTGGCTATGGATTCCTTTCCTTTGACACAAAGGAAGAAGCAGAGGCTGCTATTTCCACTTTGAATGGGAAAGTAAATATCACCTTGGTGGCATTATCTATCTCTGTTTTTTTTATGAGCATGGATTCTTCAATACGCTTTGCTAATTCATCGAAGGGTTGAACTGATTGTGATTCTCTTTTTGTTAAGAGGATAATATTGATTGGTTTGAAAGACTATACTTGTAGAAGTTTTATTTATAGGTGGAATTATATTATATTTAATATATATTTATGTAGCACATTGTGTGTGCATGATCATGTTCAAGGAAGTTAGACTATTGGATCTTCACTTCGTGCACATGCAGATTGCTTACATGGAGTCCAAAAAAAAAAAAAAGGGGAAAAAATAGGAAGAGAAACTCTCTTTTAGCAGCTTTCTTTCAATATTTTAGAAGGAACATATCACTTTTCTTCCAACTTTTTTTTTTTTTCCTTCCTTTAAATCACAGAATGAGGCTGTTTTATTTGCATCAAATTTCTTCTCATTCATTTCTGGTCACAAAGAATTACGCATCCTTTTGCCTTTCTTCTTGCAGGAGTTATTGGGGCGATCACTTCGCCTAAAATTCAGTCAAAAGATTGTTAAAGAAGCTGGGATTAAAAAAGAAGAGGAGCAAGGTCATGAAGCTCAACAGGAAGAATCATTAATCACCCAAGTTACTGAATAATACTGTTCGCACAAACTCTTCTCACAATCAGTTTACAAAGTTGAAGGATTTTTTTTTAATATATTAGTTGTGTAGTTTTTTACTTATTTAACTGTCTGTCTTTGACTATTGTCTGCAGATTTTAGAAACCTGTAGTGTATACAAAATCATGATGGAGTTTTGGCCTGTCTGTACAGTTTTGTGAATCAACGTCTTAAATTAATCTTACGATGGGAACATAGATTTGAATCTTGTGAGCCATTATAAGGCTCTTATTTGTTTTTTTCACATAAAAACAGGGCATTGCAATCAATTTGTTGAAAATTTTGAGTGATCTGAATTCCTCTATTTTGGTTCAGATTACAGTTTGAAATTGCCTATTGTATCAAGCTGGAAGCAAGCTTATTCTACAATCACCTCCTTAAGTTGCGACAATCTTGTCCGACACAGTTTATCCAAATTGTCTTATTAGTCAATTGATTTAAAGTTCACACTTAATAGAATCTATCCAAGTCTTTTCAGATAGCATGGCATGTTTGAAGGTGTCAATTCATTCAACAAAGTGTAAGATTTGAGATCAAATCTCGGCTTTATCAACGTGGATCTGACTTTGTGAGTTAAAAAATGGGGGAGTACGTAAAAGATTTCATTTTTACACCTGCTTGAAGATAAATGGCTTGGGGAAAATCTATGGATGCTTCAAGGGGAATCTGAATATTCACTCCCTTGGCCCCAACTAGCGTGACAACGCCACACAATTCTAATAATGCAATGCTAATAATACTTGTGCACAAAATTCTATCTTTATTACATTTCTTTTACACTCATATATATGATATAATTGTTATAAATTTCCTTCCATTTGTTTGTTTTAAGCAGTTGAACTTAGTTTCATTTAAATCATATTAAACATACTAGAAAAAATGTAATAGTTAGATTGTGCAAGTAGTGCTACTTCTTAGTAAATCCTCATCCTATTCTTTATGAAATTCGTTAGATCAATCTCAGAATAATGTTAATTGTGTCTGATTATATTTTATCATCTGATTTTTATGTGGGACTTTTGTATAAGAAACTTCAATGATAAATACAAGTGAGAAAGAAGAGGCAACTTGCATTTGTATATGGTTTAATTAGTTGGAAAGAAGAGGCAAATAAAGCAAAAGCCTAAGGTAATGTGTGTCATAGTATGAAACAAGGAAAGAAGCAGAGCAACAACATACGATGCTTCTAATGGCATAAAGAACATAGGAATTTTGAGGTACCCAGAAAACTTCTCCGGGTGTTTGTGACATTAATGACAAAAGAGAAACACAGAATCTGATCTTAAGCAAAACCTAAACTCATTGATCAAAATACAAACGAAGAATGCTATAATAAGAAAAGGCTTGTTTGCAGAGATTACAGCTATCACACTGATTACACACTATATTTGCAGAGATTACGGCTATAACGTGAGATTTTTTAAACCCAAATTTGGTCAATCTCACATTGTTAATCAACAAACAATTACATAGATGACAAAAAGAAAGACAGAATTCTCAGACAGGGATAATGATCCCCTGTCTTCCTCTGCCATTCCGGCTTAGTGATAATCTCCCACTGGAAAATGATCTCTTCATTGAAATTGGACTCAGTACACACTGCAAGACCTTTCTCTTGTAGCCGTACTTGCTGCTACTGCTACTTTCTCCTCTAAACGTCTTTGATGAACCAACTTCAGTATTAGAGCACTCTTCATTGATATTCAAAACATGGGAAACTGAGCTCTGCCCTTGAAATGAATGATCCATAGAAATTGACCTTCTTATGGATTCATACCCTTCATCTCTAATCTCAATTATCCTATGCCTTTCCTGCAAATTACCCAAATCGCTAAAAGCACGCAATGAAGGCTTCCCAGCTTCACGGCTCCGTGCCATTTCTTCTCCTTCCACCAAACTCATCTCATTTTCTCTTCCAACATTAGCATTCTCATCAGCTTCTTGATCTTCTCGGAAAGCTTCGTTGTTCCTTGATGGTATTTCTATCACGGAGGCGGGCACTTGAACTGCTGAAGGATTGAAAGTAAACAAACTAGCACGACATAGAGGGCAATTAGAGTGAGATTTTAGCCATTTATCAATGCACTGAACATGAAAAGCATGGCTGCATTTTGGCAAGAGTTTCACATTTTCATCTTCTAGAAACTCACTGAGACAAACAGAACAATCTGTGAATTCAACCAAGCCATCACCTTTCTTGTACTTACAAACTGTAATGGATTTGATCAGAGCCTCATCTAAGCCTGTGGTTGAAACATGCCATGGCTCATGGAGTGAAGGATTGTGATTTTCATCCGTATCCTCAATCGTTTCATGATTCTCTCTGCGTGATGAATCTCTGTTGCCGCAGAACTTTGAGATTAGAGTGTAGTAACTTACAAGAAGAAAAGCACTGGCTAAAATCCCAATGATTGCTATCACAAGAGGCGAGAAATTTGTACTTGAATGATTATCTTCAGGGAATTCGAATGGAGGAGGAGGAGGATAGACTATGTAGCACCACTGAGGACAATATAAGCTGCAAAATCCTTGTGAACAGTCTTTGCTGTTCATGTGCGGAACCCAAGTTCTTGGATTTCCAAGAGATGCCATTGATGAACCTTGAAGAAATACTAAAAATTAAAGCATGAACAACCTTACAATTATCCTTTCTTCATCTTCCTCCTAAGAACACAAGAATTTCCCGTGAAGTTTGACAAAGACAGCATTACTTCACCGATGAGAACAAAAGATCTGAACTGTAAGCTCAAAATTCACTTACGGCAAAACCATGGCAACAACTCATGAGGTAAGCAAGCTTATAGAAGATATGTATTCATAAAATGAATATTTTAAAGAGATGAGAAATGTTTGAAGTGTTTATCAGGGAAAATGATTGGAATCATATGATAAAAAGAAAGACCATAAGGCAATGGTCTTATAGATTATCTGTGAAAGAGAAAGGGCAAGCAGAAGAAGGAGACATCGATAGTCGCAGAGAGTGAGTTTGCTATCAAAGGGAAAAGGAACTAAAGGCAAAGACAAGAAATGGAGTGCTTGTGGGTATCCTTTAACTTTCTTTTTTGCTTCTTTTTCTTTTGTATGGTTCATATCATATATTTAACTTTCTCTCTTCTCTAGTTTTCTCTTTCTTTGGTTACAATGGCTTGTTGACTAAGATGCTGGTGGTGATGTTGGTTGGGAATTTATTGAAAGTAATGAATGCTTTTCCCTTTTTTTTTTTTTGTTTGGCTCTGTTCAGTGGCCAAGTAAGTGGCAGTTAGGTTCAGCATTCAGAAATATGCACGAGGCTTATAGTCCTTTTATGGAGTAAAATTCCTATTTAACTCAAGAATTTCATGAATGCACGTATAGTAAGGTGTGGAGTCAATTTGGCCGTGATGTTAGCTCTACCTGACGCAGTAAATGGAGTTCTGGTAAAAAGAAATTTCATGCTTTTTCTGTTTTCATATATCAATTGGGTTAACTTATTACAGACACTTTTAAATCAACCTATGTATGGTAAAATCATATGCACCAAAAGCCATGGTCCGTCAAATCAAATACAGCTTACTTTTTTGGTGGTTTTATAGGAAAGCAAACATGTCGAAATGCTGATGATTCTTTACAAAATTTTGTTTTATTTTGTGTATCACATTTGGAAAATGCTGTAGGTTCTGAAAAAGAAATCAAATTTAACACTTCAAAACGAATTGAAGCTCTGCGGAACACTGAGGTTGGGTAATGAGAGGTGCAATTCAGAGAACCTTGAGCCTGCAAAATAGAAAATTAGTTGTACATGATGAAAGTGGTTTGCCAATCATATTTCCATGTCTAAGTCATTATTTAAATAGAATTTCAAGTAATATATCAAGATGAAGGTAAAGAGTGCATACTGGATGAGATATAGAGGCGTTGAGCCTACCAACATATAGGTGTCGAGCATATCAATCGACATGTCTTTGGGCGAATGGGGGGTGTGATTACGTGTCTTCAGTACATTGGATTCATCAGGTAGTTGGTGTTATCACATTATTTACATTAACCTAATCACATTTTTTATCATCAGTTGATTAAGATGGTTAGTTCGTACAGTCCTTCCTTGATATGTCTTAAATCGTTGAAGAAGTTGGTCACCCGGAGATTTTTAGGTTAAGCAGTTCCACCAACTTTTACCGATTAATTACAAGTCAAACAATCGAAGATTGACTAAATTGGATTGTGTCTCGGATAGATACCACTTGATCATAAAATTGAAACTGAGCCCATTAATTGTGATTTTGTTTATTCTTATTTGACTCTTATTTGTCAGGACACATAATATTTATCTTTTCTCATATCCAAACTACCATCCAAAATCCTTATTTCTATTGAAATGTTTAGAAAAATCTACATTTCATCTTCATTCTCGTACCCGTAATATTGTTTGACATGTATCATATTTCTAGTAGGATGCTAATATCTTACGTCATGAGGTGAAAGTTTAAGAAAACAGATAATAATATTCTATAAAAATATCTAAAGGATAAAATAAGAATGGTATGAAATCTCATAGAGTTGGGAACAGTTGGTCTTCTGTTATTGAATTAGATATGGTGCTCCAATGTCTCCTCTAAGCCTTATATATCCTTTGTGGACCTTCAAGCAATGGCCATCTTTCTTCACTTTGCATATATTCTCCTCAGTATTCCATCCTTAAGTATCTTTTGCCCACTAACTTAAGGCCAAGTGTGGGACTTGATTAGTAAAGAATTATCAATTGGCATATTTCACTAATTAAACTTGACTCCATGATAAGGAACCCTAATCCCTCCAAAATTAAAGATAATCCTAAACAAATGCCTCAACTTACAGAACATCTACAACCTTTTTCTCTCTTGGTAGCATTAACTATAATGTTAGTCAACTTGACATCATGAGGAGAGAGGGAATAAAGCAGCAGTAAGAAACAAAGGATATTTGTTTCAAAGTAATTTGCAGTCAATTAAGGAGCTTCCTTTTTAGTCTTTGTAGTTGTCACTTGTCACCTAACCAAACATTTGCTCAAAACTGAGGGACATCTTTTCTTCTCTTTACATGATCACTTGTTGGGTAAGTTTCCCAGTCTCTGAAGCAACTGTTATTTTAGTTTGCTACTGTATTTGGCCTTATAAGTTCTCTGGTTAGATATTATAATTAAAACACCAACTTGCACTCATCTACACAGTTCTGGATCCACTGATACACACATGCAGCTTCTATTTTGTGGGGTTTGGCTGCAATGGTAGGACTCACAATTTTGTGGTTACAATGAGAAGTTGTGAGACTAGATTTTCTCTTCTATTTTCCTTTAATGCACTTCATCCTTGGGCCTTGTCACCCAAAAGGAGTGGTATTATTACTGTTCGAACAAAGATGAGACTACATCATATTAACTTCCATCAGTTTCCATTTTTTTTTAAACTCTTTCACTCATTTTATTTTAATATAAGTAAATTATATGACAGAACTCAATTACATATGTAAAAAATGAATAAAAGAGTAAATATATCATTACTTTAGTAAATATTACGCGTAAAATAATGTTACTTTCTGTCCAATAGTGATTTATATACATATTTAAAAAATATAATTGTGTTAATAATTTATGTTAAATTGTTATGATTCATTTTAAATAGATACAATAAAATTAATTTAAATTATGACACACATTGAATTAAGATTAAGATTCAAATTCACTGTAGCAACAACATCCCATGTTAAAGTTGATGGCTGCACATTAAAATGTGTGGTCCTCACAATTTTTATGAGCCTACTCCAATGTGGTGAGTAGTTCCATCAAGAACTATTTTGTGTTATTGAATTGGATCTCTTTTGGTGCAAATATAAGAAACAACATAAATAAATATATATATATGCAAATATCATTAACATATTATAGGGAGTTTACTTCATATAAATGAGGAAGCATATTTTCCAATCAAGTTAAAGTGGATTAATATTTCATTAGAAATAATGTAGATTGTATTAAAAGTACAAGTTTGAGATGCTTATGATAGCTATGGCATTATTTTTAGAACAATTTAGTTTCAACTGTTCGCAGATTGAAAAACCAATTTGCAATATGGAAGATATTTATTATTATGAGTCCCCATGATGAGGCAAATTATTTCAATTTATGCATTGAATTTAACTGAAATCAGTTGGTTGGATATTGACATGTGACACTCTTTATTATGAATAGGGCTCTGACTCTTTCAACTTTTGTAGACAACATAATCATATGCACACAAACCAACATATTCTTTGAACCAATCCCCTTTTGTGTCTTTTGACAACTTCACAGCTAAATGTCTCAGCTTTTGTCTTCCAGCTCACTAAATTACCACTTTAGCTATGACTGAAATTGAAACTCCTTCACACATACTTCACTATCCCCTTTTCTTGAAAAACTTAATTCATTTAGCCAAGAGTTTCGTATTAAAAAATTATAATTATGATAATTAAATGTTAACCCCATTAAAATAGAATTGAGGTGAAATTACTTTGTTTTTGCTTATAGATTCAGTTAATTTTTAATTATATTTTTATATTTTAAAATTTTAAAATCAAATTTTTATATCTATTTTTTGTTTTTTATTAAATATTTTTCATCACTTTTAGATTAAATCTCATTGTTAATGTGGATAATGTTTTGTTAATATAATTTAACAATTATTAATGAAAAGATTACATACCATTTATATAAGTGTTTTTAACAGTAAATAATTTATAAAAAATTATGACATTTTAAAGTAGTTTTGATAAAAAAAAATTAGAATAACATGCTTCCCGATTTATAAATTATTAACATAAAATTGTTTAGATATGTCAATTATTGATTAAATCTAATAAAAAATAGTTAATTAAAAATAAAAATCAATATAAAAATTTAATTTTAAAAATTTTATATTATAAAATGTAATTAAAATTGAATGATATTATAAAAAATAACGGAATAATTTAACTTAGAATTATTATTATTATTTTTTAACTGATTCAAGCTAAAGATGTGCAAAGTAGTCCTCATTTCAGGCTTGCATGAAAGTGGAGTCTAATCATCCACAGGCTTTGAAAACAAGATAACTATATATGAATGCACGCATCAGAAAATAACACTAATAAACAAAATTAGGCAGCAAGCAATTTCGCCGAAAGTTGAATATTGGAGCCTTGGAGGTGTGTAGCAGACAACATCATCATAGTCATATAATAAGCATTAGCTCGCTGCAAGGGAGATTTCCAATACTCCACAGCCTTTGAAATATTATATTCCAGAAACAAGGAGAACAGAATGTTGGATTTGATTTACTCATAAATGTAATATACACAAAGAGAATATCACATCTTAATCAAATCTTAAAACATATTCACAATACTCACATTAAATCTATGATAAATAAATTAAACAGAAGCGTACCTTGATCCATGATTTCAATTGATCAGACAGATTAGAATGAGTTAGATGGGTTGGTCTTCCACTTGAGAACAATCTTCTGTATCCTTTTCTCTGATGAAGGGATGTCAGGAGAAAAATGAAGTAGTTGTTTCAAATGGGGACCATGACCCTATATATATAATAATGTAATTTCTAATTTGGCCCCTCATCAAATTAAAAATTACCTTATGTCTCTACACATTAATTTCATGACAAAAAATACTCCTTAAGCCTTAACTTTATTTTTAAATTAGATCACTTAATTTAGGCTTATTAAATAGTGGTCATACATTTTAATGTTTACATGTGTGACCCATATATATTGAATTTTATTCTAACACAGAAAGTCACTGTAGCATTCACCAACGCATAAATCACAATGATTATTGATTGGAATGATCTACCAATCAATGCAAACATAAATCACAAAGCCAGTTTCCTTGGAATTATATTGCGCCAAACAATTGAGTGTATCAGTACCTTTCTCCTTTGTGCATCACAATATTTAAAGTCACCTTAGTCATACACTAACTTTCATTTCTATCAATTACAATCACTCTCACATTGCATCATGGATATTTCTTTAATTTTCTTTTCCAACTCTTCCATCCAATCTCTCTCTATATATATGTCATGGATTCCACAATAAAATTTAGTTGTATATATAAAAAAAAGTGAATAAAAGAGTGAATATATCATCAATCCTACATAATAAGATTCACTCAATATGAGTGATTATGATAATTGATTATGTGCGGTAGTGTGTAACTAAATCTATTCTAATTTTTATAGTAAAATCATTATTAATAGATGATTCCAAGTATTTTTAGATTTTGTATAGACCGGGGGATTTTATAAATTCATGGAGTTTAGAATGTAAGAAATTGAATTATAGTGATTTGAAATCTTTGTATTTACAAAATTCTTTATTTGGGTGAATGATTATTTTGCAAACAGAATTTCATTGTAATTATTGTAAAATATGACAAATCATATCCAACAAATTTTACACTAAAAAAAAAAAGAAGAAGAAGAAGAAGAAGATAAAATCACGTTGGATCAAATTAAAAAAAATAACATAGCTAAAAATAAATAGGTGCAAACTATACACTGGATGATTTTTTTTTTTTTTATAACTATATACTAGAAGAATTACTTGCATGGTCATCATTGTCAAATCTAAACAATACAAACTAGAAAGAAAACATAATGTTACAAAATTAGAAAAGAGTCAAAACATGGTTCAAATAATTCAATATCAACATGTTAATTCTAATTTGTTGTAATGCTATCTAAAAGGAAAAATGTAATGCTAAAAAAGATTAAAAAAAAAAAAACTTAATATCATATAGAAGGCAATCTCTTATATCTACAAAAAGAAGTTTAGCAAACTTGTCAAATTCATCTAACTAGTTGATCAACTTGCATGTTTTTGAACAGGTTGATAGGATAATTTTGGTTAAACATCATGCCTTTCTAGCCACATACTGATGACAACAACAATCATGAAAATAGAAGCATTCATTATTTTGGAACAGAGACAGGACAAAAAGAAATAAAAAAATGGAGGAACCTTGTTGGAAATTAAAGTAATAATTGGATCCCACTTACAAAATTCATAAGCATAGGTTATCTATGAATATATATATATATATATATATTTATATGGCTTCATTGGACAATTGCATATATTCATTCGAAAATGAGTCCGAAGAAATTTACATGGAAGCTTTTCATTTCATCTTCACCATAAGTTGCTATAAAACCGAGTGCTTAGAAATAAAATAAATCTGAAAAACTGAGTGGCAATCAAATAAAAATATAAATATCCTAACAATTATTAGTTTACAAATAATAACAATACAACTAATTCATCCATTAAAGATAATTAAAGCCGAAATAGCAATGTCCTTGTAAGTGGGTGCCAAATAATGCCAAGTTCCAGTTTGTTGAGGATATATAAATGCATGAATATATATGGGATAAGATATTCTCATCTAATATGATGTGTCAATGCCAAAATCTATAAACACAAAAGAAAAACAATTAATTTATGTCACTAATATATGTTAATATAACACATTTAAAAACTTTTAGACAAATCTTCTTTCAATGAGAACAAATGTTTTAGTTAATGGGCAGTACAAAAATAAATATCATGCAAATCATAACATGAAATCCAAAGATGAAGAAAAGCTCATCATTTATATTAAACTCAATATAACCAAAAGAAATAAGTGATGAAAATACTTTTGAAATTTTTTTAAAAAAAAAAAGAAAGGAGAGACAGAGAAGGATTCAAATTTGGAGCTTGCCATTAGAAGGCACATCTTGTTGTTAGAAGGTTTTAGCCAACTGGAGTTTGTTGTTGGAAGGTGGCGTAGCAACCGTAATAATAGTAAGAGCAACGGCCAATGATAGCAAGAGATGTGTAGCAGTGTGAACGGAGGAGAAGTGGTTGTGGAAAATAGCATAGTGTTGATAGTTAAAGATTTGAAGAGGCATTTGGAAGGACTCGAGCCACTGCGGAGAGAGATTGAGATTTTTAAATTCCACCTACTTAGGAGCAAATTGAAATTCCCAATTGTCAGCTCAAATGTTCAATATGATAAATTTTAATAATAACAAATAACTGTTACAATAGTATAGTATGTTTTAATGTGCTAAAATATTATATCATATACAGGTATTTATAGACATACTATGTTATGATTGATAAATATATAATATAATGATAATGCATGTTCTTATGCTAACTTGTTATATTTTATATCTTTGAATCATAAATTATGATAAATTATCTTGAACTAACCATATGATTTGTAAATTAGTTTATATATATTTTATAAGATAGTCCAAAGATAGAAGAGTGAGTATTAGAATAAAGTAATGAAAACTCTTACCATGCTTAAGTTAAGAAGAAAGTCAATAAAGAAAAGATACTTCAAGTATTGAAGTATTGAAAGACTAAAGTTTTGGAAGCTTGGAAGCATCAACAAAGCCTAAGGACATCAATAGTTATAGTTTTTCTTTTTATGCTTAGATTTTATCGTAAAATAGAGGTTTTATATATATATATATATATATATATAATATAGAGCTCAAATATGTTTTCAAATTCTTAATTAGTTCAAAAATGTTTTAAAAAAGATAGCTTGCAATTATAATTTTACAAGATAGCCTATGTGACACTTAAAAAACAAGTGAGATATGAGTTCTGATATTTTAGGTTTTGATATTTGGTTACTCTTTTGATCATATATCACAAAATACTAATGATTTAGTTGTGAAATCATTTTATATGAAAATAGCATCAAAAAACATTTCATGGAAAAGCAATTTGCTTAAAATGATTAAGATATAAAAAAGTTGCGGCCTTTTCAATTTAAGTCTAAAAATAAGTTTTTCACTATTAAGTCTTTCTAATCTTTGCTCATTGTTTTTATAGCATCTCCAAAAATACTTATGATATGTGTATGAAATTAGTGCTATTTGAAAGTAGACTCAAATAGCTTTTCAATAATAGGTTGTTTGCTTAAAACGATCTTGAAACGAATAAGTTATAATCTTTTTAAAGTAAAGCTTACAATTTTATTTTCACGAATCGATTCTTAGGTTAAGAATCACATGAATCGATTTGTACCCATTTAAATTTTGTCTGAGGGCACTTCAATTTGAGTGAATCAATTCATTTGCTTTAATTTGAATTATAACGGCTAGTTTTCATTTAAAAATGTCTCAAACAACTATAAAACGTTATAGACTTCTTATGTGAGCTAAGAATCCTCAAATATAATACATAGAAATCCTGAGTTTCATCACTTATTATTTATTACATTTTTTTTTATCATCATCAGGATTTGAGCTCTTCATTGTAAAATTTTTCTATTTTAGGTACTTCATTTATTCATCTACTCTTTGAGAGAATTTTTTGAGTTATTCACCATTTAAATCTTTTTGTGAGTGGTAAAAGGTAAAGTTTCCCTTTGAAAAATATTTTGAGGATGAGTATTCCTTAAAAATTCTTTGAGAAAGTGAAGTATTCCTTCTAAAGAGTAATTTGCTTAAGAAAGAGCTAAGAGATTGCAAGGTTTTTTCAAGTTTCGGTTGAAACCTGAAGGGATAGTGGAGAAGTAGTTTAAGCTTGTATAACTTGAAGAATGGATGTATACATGAGAATGGATCTTCAAGGAAAAATTATTATAAATTTTGAGTTTGATTCATTTTTCCTACTTTCTTTATATTCTAGCAATTTATATTGTATTAATTATTTTGCTCTTCTTAATACTGATTAATTAGGGTTGTTATCTTTAAATTGCTTGAAAAATATTGTTGAAATTGTTAGTATATTAGTTTCATGATATTGAACACCGAAAAATTGGCATGCTTTGTTTTTATTGATAAAAATTGTTGATTATATTGTGCTCCAATGTTTCTTCCACTGTTTGAATGTTTGAATAGTTGAAAAATTGATATCTATTTATAAATGTGTTTCTTGTTGCCTTACATATAAATAGTTAAATAAGTTGCTTTACACAAATATTTTGATTTGTTATAGTTTGAGTGTGAATATTTTTGTACAATTATCTTGAGTTATTGATTTAAAATTGTCCCATGACTTTTTAAAATAAAAAATTTTTCAAAAAAATAATTTGAAAATACCTAGTTCACCTTCCCCTTGGATGTAGGTTAACTAGCCTTACACTAATATTATATAGCTAAAATACACAATTAAAATGCTTAGCATTTTCAAAATATTTTTATTAGTTATCCAAACAAAGCATTTTATAAGTTAGTATTTTAAATAACTTCGAAGATTGAATTCCCTCCTCAAAGTATCTCATTCAAAAGCACTCTGAATGTTTCACATTGGATCACTGCATCTTTGATGCATTTTTTAGTAGCATAGACTTTAAATATTTGGGTCGGGACCATTTTATTGATAATGAAGTCGGATTATTCCAACCAGCGTATAAGGCCCATGATTTTCATTATTTGGGTGGGCCCAGTACACATGGGTTTATAGGTGGTCCAACCGAGGGCCTTAGTTCAGTATCAACTGTCGTACTCCATTTGAATACGATCTTAAGAATAACACAACGTTCGGGACACTTTTTTAGTGACACTTTAAATTTATTTTCTCTTATATGAATGAGTTTCAAAAAATTCTGTGGCACATTTCATGTGAAAATAAATAACTTTTTAGGAAGTATCTCCAGAAAATTACTCTTAAAATGACAGAGTTGAGAGTTCAAATGTTGCCCATCCTTTGCCCCTCCCTCAACCAAAATGAAAATTAGGGAATTAACTGCCTAGCACCTTCTATTTATAGGGAGAATTTAATTGCGATGCAGTTGAAATAATTGCAAAAAATCAGATATAATGGCATGAGTTTGAGTAAAAAAAACTACAAGGATTCTTAAAACACTGATTTGTTGAGTAAATTAAAATGATATTTGTGTGATATACAATTTTTCTGTAAAATATAAATATAACATATTTATTGATTTATATAAATTATGTTAAAAATCTAATGTAATTACATGTAATGCATATTTGTAATTGTTATAAAATAATGTAGAAGCATGCTAATTATTCCAAATGTAAATATTAAATAATAATATTTATTTATTTTCTTGTGAAATATTTAAAATTTTATATTATTATAATTTAACAAAAAGAGGACGAATATTTTAACAATATATAGTAAAATCTTAATCAAAGAATCAAAATTTTAAAAAAAAAACTTATATTGAAAAATGACATAATTTTTTAAAACTTTTTAGTATTATTATGCATGTATTAAAAATGATATAATCTCGAGTTGAGGAAACTTTTAGGTTCCACATATTAACTTAAAAAATAAAAACTTTATAAGGCAATATAATTTTGCATATTAAAAACATTTTAGATGTACAATACGAAGTTAAAGATTGATAAAATTCAAAATATAGAGGCATTCACATATTCTAATTGTTCTTCTAACGATTTCGCTATCGCCTTCTTATTAAAATCTGGCCAAAACTTAATTAATTATAAAATTGGCTCTTTTTGAAATTATTTTCTTATCGTATAATAGAAAGGAAATTAGCAATAGCAATTATAATATCTTCCATTCTTCTCATCATATGACATCTAAAGTAAATTTTTTGTACTAAGATCATTAGGAGATCCAAACAATTAAGAATAGCTATCAAAATCAATATCTTTCCAAGTTTTAAGTTTTGTATCTACAAATCAACAATTCAAGATTAATAATTTTTAAATTAAATAAAAAAATCTAATTCAAAAGGTTGTAGAAATCCATGAGTGAATTTGATTTCAACATAGAGTAAGGTATGTAAATTATTTACCAAAAGATATTCCACAAAATTTCTAAATTTGAATATGTGATATGAAATAAATTGTACAACATAATATTTTATAATTGCACAAATGACTGACCGTTTAATAACACTTTTTTAAATAGGAGAAAAATCATAAGATAACAATATTTCTTTGTAGAAAGATCAATTAAATTGATATTCAAAATATAAACTTTTTGTAAATGTTACATATGAGAATAGAAATAATTATCATACTAATATAACTAAATTAGTTATTGATAATTTTATTATATATAAATAATTCAAAATTTTGTTAATAAATTCAAATTAAAATCTAGCTGTGGGTAACCTTTTTCTAATACAGTTACTTAATTTTTTCCTCTAATTAATAGTTTCTTTTTTTAAAAATAATTTCAATTTTAATATTTTGATGCAGTCATGTTAATATATATACTCTTTATTTTTAAGAAATTAATCAAAATTTAATTTTCTGATTATAAATTTTTTATCCTCAAATCTCAAAAAAAAAAAACTTAAATAAAAATAAAATTTAAAATAGAGATAGTGGTAACTTGATAGTTGGAGATTGATTAGCATTTAATATTTTAGTTTTCTATCTTACATAAAAATAAATAATTAATAAAATCTAAAATTATTATTATATAACATAGTTTCATTTCAAATAAGAATGACATAACGTTATTAGAATAATATTAAAATGGCGTTACCAGAAAAAAAGACCTCTCGCAGAGAGATTTTCTTATTAGATAATATAGATTATAGAAATTTTTGTTATTTTTAAAAGTTCAGATATCTCCCTTGCTCCAATGAAAATGAAATTAGTTAGATAATCATTTTTTGTCTTTTATAAGTAATCTAC
>JANHAO010008167.1:0-19478 GCA_026873985.1 Saraca asoca | reverse complement strand
ATTACATTTATCATTGTTGCATATTTGTTTCATTTGGTCTTAACAAATATATCATTTCTAATTTTTCTCCATTGACAATGTTTTGCAAATGTTGTAATGACAGATGAGGACATACAGAATATTGCTCTCATAGAAATAGATAAGATACTTCAAAGCAATGGTAAAAGTCTCAGTGATTATCCTTCAATGACTATAGTTAATGATGAATCCATCTTTAATGTAAGAAACAAGCTAGTGCTTGATAAGTTGAGTTATGATAAAGTTTCTTTACTAAAGCAACACAAACTTGTCATCGCAACTCTAATAGATGAACAAAAAAATGTTTATGATAGAATAATGTCAGCTATGTGTTTAGATACAGGAGGATTCTTTTTTTTTTTTTTTGGATTTGGTGGTACTAGAAAAACTTTTATATGGAAAACTCTTTCAGCTACTATTAGATCCAAAGAAGGCATCGTTCTTAATGTGGCATCGAGTGGGATTGCTTCACTCTTGCTACCAGGTGGCCAAATAGCCCATTCTAGATTTTGTATCTCACTTCACATCAATGAAGATTCCACTTGCAACATAAAGCAAAATTCCAATCATGTTGATTTGTTATCAAAAACTAAATTAATCATTTGTCATAAAGCTCCAATGATTCATAGATTCTATTTTGAAGCTTTGGACAAATCTTTGAGAGATGTGCTTAGGTTTTCTAACCCAAACAGTGTTGATACACTATTTGGTGGAAAGGTTGTGGTTCTTGGGAGAGACTTCAGACAAATTTTGCTTGTCATATCAAATGGTAGCAGACAAGATATAGTCCATGGAACCATTAATTCTTCTTATCTTTGGCCTCATTGTTAAGTATTAACCTTGACAAAAAAACATGCATCTTTAGTGTGGAAGTTCAAATCATGACATTAGTTAGCTTCAATAGTTTTCTAAATGGCTTCTTAAGGTTAGAGATGGTGATATTGGAGACGATATTGATGGAGAGTCCAGAGTACAAATTCTTGAAGATATCTTGATCAAAGATATTAATAATGGGCTCTCTGAATTGGACCAATTTGCATATCCCAATCTTTTGAATAATATATTAGATACTAACTTCTTCCAAGAATGGGCTATTCTTGCACCTACACTTGGAGACATTGCTATGTTGAATGATTATCTCATGGAATTGGTCCCGGGTGATGAAAAAATTTACTTAAGCTTTGACAGCATTTGCAAAGAAGAAGGAAGCTCTGAAATTGATGATGAGTCATTCTCACCTGAGATTTTAAATACTTTCACTATGTCAGGTCTTCCTAACCATAAATTATCATTGAAGATTGGAATTCCTGTGATGCTCTTAAGGAATATTGATCAATCAAGTGGACTTTGTAATGGAACGAGGATGGTTATTACAAAACTGGGAAAACATATTATTGAAGCAAAAGTCCTATCAGGAAACAATGTAGGACAGATTGTCTTGATTCCTAGAATGACAATGAGCCCTTCTAATTAGTCATTACCTGTGAAATTCCAATGACGACAATTCCCTTTGATTGTTTCATTTGCTATGACTATAAACAAGAGTCAAGGACAAACACTTTCACATGTTTCAATTTATCTCCACAGGCCAATTTTTAGTTATGGCCAGCTATACGTTGCATGATCAAGAGTTAACAGTAGGAATGGGTTGAAAAATTCAATTCTTGATGATTGTGGGCAACATACAAATGTTACCACAAACATTGTATTTAAGGAAGTTTTTCAAAGAATAAAGTAGGTCTTCTTTTACATATTGCTCTATGCTATTATACTTGTCATATATCTTCATGTAAATACATTAGATATTGTATATATATGAATATTCATTTTATTATTTATATTCATCCCCATTCGAAGAACGGGGTTACCAGCTAGTTTCTTATATTATGACTTGCAATTATGTAGATTACCTTTCTCCTAATGTATAGAGAAATTCTTATATTATGACCTACAATTATGTGGGTCTCACTTGAATGGAGTTCACTTTTTTTTTATTGTGTCATTCTTTTTGTTTTATAAATAAAAAATTCTCTTTGTATCAAGAGGAAGGTAAAATTTCTCCAATTTTAAAATGATTTAATTCAGACTAGTTGTGTTATGTACTTAAATATCACATTCTAACACAAATAGATCAAGATTGGTCTGCTCCTGTCTGTCTTGTATAACAAATGACAAAACTCAGTAATTCATCTCCGATTTTAATAGTTGGTGACTATTTCATCTTCATCTCTCATTTAGCTAACTGGATTGCAATGTGGGGTTTCAAGAATTGTTCTTGATGACTAAGATTTAGGCTTACCAAATTTCACCATTAACACATTCCTTTTCAAACTCATGCTTTATTGTATGCTGGCTATTATCTAGAATTTAAATCATGTTCAAACATTAGCATAAAACTCATGAAAGCAACAATTTTTAGTTCATATTTTCATCATTACTTTCCCCTTAGCTTTTATACCAAAACTAGATGTCCTCTAATATATAAAGAGGGACGATGAGAATTAACTAACACCTGTATAAGAGTTAGGACACTTTACCAATCAATAACTTTTTCTACAATATAATTTTCTTCAATCCAACCATTAATTTCTAAGTAGTTATCATATTCATATTACCTATAAAGTTTGATAAATTTTGGATAATAATAAGTATGCAATCAAATAATTGAAATTTACTTCTATTTAAAATATATATTTTACATCAATTTTAAAGCTTATAATACCTGTTGACGGTGAAATCTGATTCGTGTGGATGACCCAAACTTCAGTCAATGGGGAGGAGTTCTGGGATCAAATGCTACTTTTGAAGTGTAAAAGAAAGAGAGGAGACCAAGAGGAAGAGGATGAAAAAGGAGAGCAACACGTTTAATGTGGTTTGGCCAAATCTGGGCGGTACCAGACCTTACATCCACAACAGAGATTTTATTAATATGAAGTGTTTTATAGAGTTTCTACTTACAAGATTGCCTCTTCTTCTTCTTCTTCTCCCCTCCCCTTCTTACTAATAATGTAATCCTATTTATAGAGAAAGGAGGGGTTACATGCATTAATTGCTAGCTACAGTTGAGTTACATGAGATAATAAATGAGAAAAGACAAAAAGGGGTTACAATTCAGCTACTGCAGGAAGTAGGCTACTGTGTGGTCCCCTCTAGGCTATTGGTAGACTTATGCCTGTCGCTCGGCACCCCGAATAGGGGATTTGGAGGCGTCACAGGTTCTGAGCATCGTAGTAGTGAGAAAGTGATCTGAGTGGAGTGGCCGATTACCCAAAGATTTGTTCTTGTGACTTCTTTGCTGGTTCATCCCTCGTGGGGGACGTTGTTTCGTGGGATGTGTCCGAACCTCCTCGCAGCATCGTTATGATGTGAAGAGCGAGGTAGGGCTTGGCGCTCAAAATTACTTTGCCATTGTCACTCTTTGGAGCATAAGACTCGGTCTTTATTGTTCTCGAGGGCTCGTCCTTGCGAGGCCAATTTTTGTATACAACATAAGCCCCCTAATTCTCGGTTTGCTTTGTGGACCAAGAGTTGCATGTTTTCGAGGCTTGATTTGTATCTTCAGCTAGTGTCTTTCTTTGATCGAAGTGTTATGTCAAATGTCTTTTCATCCTATTTTAGGCCATACCTTTCCCTGTTTGCCATTTTTGACCGTTGGCGTGGTACTACCACTTGTTTCAGGCTGTTAGATGGAGATCAGATCAGATTTTCTCTAGATTCTTCAAAGGGCTTGAGCGAGTCTATTTATAGCTTGGGGCGTTCCTTCTTTCAACCCAGAAAAACTTAATGGAGGACACTGAGGAGCCCTCTATGCTTTGTTGTAGCCCATTACACGTGGCTCCGGTGCAGGATTTGCCTAGTGGGCTCCTACAGGGTTCTCACGGTGTCTTTTGGCCACCTCCTCCAGCTGTTGCTTGTGGCGTTGCTACCTGGCCAGCCAACTTTTACAACTTTTTGAATTGCTCTAGGTTTGGCTCAGGAGGACATGTTGGAGGAATAAGCAGGAGGAACTCTGGGGCTGCTGCTCTTCTGTGAGCCCGACGAATGGTAGCCAGCTTTTTGGCTACTTTTTACAAGAATAGTAGGCTTTTAGTCTTTTTCCCCTGATGTACTATCGCCTCACTTGTTGAGGTCTGTACATGGGATAAGTTCTTATCCTTTCAGAAACTGTAATGAATGCTTCATGCATTATTGTATGTAAACTCATGGTAATTTAATGAGAATTTCTTCTTTCAGTCATTCGGCTATGCTTCCATTTTTTCTGACTGCTCGACAAAATGTGAGAAAGATCATGAGTGAGCTGCGCTTGAGAGATCTTGTTTGAGATATGAGAGATACGTCCACATAAGAGCTGTGGGAATTTATTTGCATGAAAGCTGCAAGAAACTCGTTCGCATGAGAGCTACGAGTGATGATGATTTCATTTTGATAATGGCGAGGTGAAAACCATTCGCTGAGTTTTTAGTTTTCGTATACATGAGGTAGGCTCAAGGGCCATTTCACCCTCAGGCATTGCGAGGTAGGCTCAAGGGCTATCTCACCCTCAATTTTGTTTTTGTAGGATGAAAGTCATTTGCTTGAGATAAGTTTGTGGAGAGATACTGTAGCGAGATGAAAACCATTCGCTGTAGCAAGTTTGTTTGTCAAGGTTATGCTGTAGCGAGGTGAAAACCGTTCGCTATAGCGATTTCATAAAGATAAGGAGAAGACTTTTATCTACATAATGCTTTTGGCTAGTCGACAATTTTCCTTGATTCAGTGTTCAATAGTTGATACAGCCAAACATTATTGATGAGTTATAGGATTAGAATATGGTCCTAACGGAGGGCTCAGGCTCTTGGGTGATAACTCACTGAGCTTGCTGAGCACATTGTCCTGATGGTCTTACCACATAATCCTGTAGTCGGCCCCTTCTGATGAGGTCTTCTATGGCATCCCTTAGCATCCGATATTCTGAGGTGGTATGTCCAGCCTCATTATGATAAGCACAAAATCTTCTTTGGTCTCTAGATTTAGGCGATGTCCTTAATGACCGGGGTTTCCCGAAGTCCTCGTTATGCCTTTCCGTGGTAAAGATTCTATCCTGAGTGTCCGACAGGATGCTATAGCTCTCGAAGCGGTCTTTGGGTCACTGAGGTTTTACTTTCTTTGTGAGATGAGGAGTGGGGCTGTCATAACTCTTGCTACCCCTCTTTTTGCTTGTAGTGGGACCGCTATGGCCCACTTTATGCTTGGGTTCCTCCATTCTGAAGGTTTCTTCCCATCTTATTTGCTTGGTCACTCGATCATAAAATTTGGCAAGATCTCGAGTGGGGGACTTGTAAAGGCTTCTGTATAGCTTGCCATCTTTATGAAGTCTAGCTGAAATGGCGGTTAGAACACTTTCCTCCAAAGGATTTTCCATGGAGTTGGCCTCGTGCCTGAACCGAGCCAAATAGTCTTTGAGTGACTTGTCCCTGCACTGGAAAATCATGGCAAGGTGGCAAGGAGGCGCGAGTTACTTCTTCAGTGCCCCGATATTGGTTGACAAACTTCCTTTAACATTCCTCCCAACTGTCGATGCTGCATGGGGGGAGGTGCCTGAACCAGGCATGAGGTATTACCCCCAGCGTGGTGGGGAAGACATGGCACTTTACCAGGGGGTCGATAGTCTGAAGGTCCATTTGAATATTGAACGTGTCTAGGTGATCGCTTGGGTCACTGTTCCTGTCAAATAGTGGGATGGTGGGCACTTTGAGTTTCTATGGGAAAGGTTGCTTCTCAACTTCCACAAAAAATGGCGAGGTCTCCCCATAACGAGGCTGATTGCTGTGATGTTGAAGACGCTCCTCTAGCTGTTTTAGCCTTTGGAGAACTTCTTTCATCATCGTTCGTTGTCCTTCATGGTGGGGAATAGAGCTTTTTGCTCGCTGCGAGCCCCCCAGTTGCTAGCTATCGGGGTCATCGTGGACTTCTCTTTGAGCTTCTTCACGAAGCTATTGGAGTTGAGCTTTGACTTCTTCTTGTCTTTGAGCATTTTGTGCTTGGGCCTGAGCAAGCACCTTGACAGTCTCAGCCAATTCTTTGACTATGTTTTCAAGTGCCGATCGGGACCAGTCGGGCATTTACGCCTCTTGAGTTTCGGGTGCAATGGTGTGCTGAGAAGCTGGAGCTATAAAACTCCAAGTCGTTCTTCCTCTAGCCATAATTAGGTTGCAATGGAAACTTCTGGAAGCAGATGGATCCCTATAGATGGTGCCAAAAGATGTTGACGATGAAATCTGGTTCATGTGGATGGCCCAAACTTCAGTCAATGGGGAGAAGTTCTGGGATCCAATGCTGCTTTTGAAGTGTAGAAGAAAGAGAGGAGACCAAGAGGAAGAGGATGAAAAAGGAGAGTAACACATTTAATGTGGTTCAGCCAAATCCGAGTGGTACTGGACCCTACGTCCACGGCGGAGATTTTATTAATATGAAGTATTTTGCAGAGTTTCTGCTTACAAGATTGCCTCTTCTTCTTCTTCTCCCCTCCCTCTCTTACTAACAATGTAAGCCTATTTATAGAGGAAGGAGGGGTTACATGCATTAATTGCTAGCTACAGTTGAATTACATCAAATAATAAATGAGAAAAGACAAAAAAGGTGTACAATCCGGCTACTGCAGGAAGTAGGCTGCTACACGGTCCCCTTTAGGCTGTTGGTAGACCTGTGCCTATTGCTCGGCATCCCAGATAGGGGATTTGGAGGCATCGCAGGTTTTGAGCATCGTAGTAGTGAGAAAGTGATCTGAGTGGAGTGGCCGATTACCCGAAGATTCGGTCTTGTGACTTCTTTGCTGGTTCGTCCCTCATGGGGGAGGTTGTTTTGTGGGATGTGTCTGAACCTCCTTGTAACGTCGTTGTGATGCGACGAGCGAGACAGGGCTTGGTGCTCAAAATTACTTTGCCATTGTTACTCTTTGGAGCACGAGACTCGATCTTTGTTGTTGTCGAGGGCTCGTCCTTGCGAGGCCAATTTTTATATACAACAATACCTTATTTTGGGTTGATATAAAACCTTGTAAGTATGATTTATATGGTAAATATATTAAATCTAACAGTGAATTCATAAAAATTTTAGTTTATAAAATGTTAGGGATGATGTAAATATACTTTTGACACTAGTGCCCATTGATCTCTATGTATATGTATGTTTGTGTATGTATATGTACACATACATATACATAAGGATCACTTGACACCGATATAAGAATAGAAATACTTACATCAGTCATTAATTTTTTCAAAAATATGATTTTCTTCAATCCAACGATTGAATATTAAATAATTTAAAATATTACAAACTAAGCTTAATATAGGTTAAATAATTGAAAATTCTTGAAAGTAATATCCATTTGGTTAATTATCAAAGATATAAGTTAATGAAATAATAAATATATATTTTACTTTATAAACATCCTAACTGCAAGAATTTTTTTGGTTTAGCACACAAATTTTTTTATATTTGTTTTCAATTTTTTAACTTATTTGTTATATGTGGAATTTGTTTTGTTTATTTGTTTAGTGTAAATAGGAATGTATGAGTTTTTTTTTAGATATAGGTCTTATTTTTTTTGGTTTATTTTTTAGATATGAACACTATTATTTTTATTCAAAGATATGGGCTCAATTTTTTCAATAATAAATATTTTTTATTTTTAGTCATTTTTGTTTGACTTTTCTTGTTTAATAAAATTAGATAATGACAAAATTATCATTATTCTAAAAATTTTGCTATCAAATAGCTTTAAGTGGAAAAAAATGCTTAAAATGACAGTTCAAATTGGTCATAATTGGTCAAATAATACTATTAACCAAGGGGAAATGGTTGGAAAAAATTTATTATGTGTTTATGTATAGCGTGTTTCACAATCAAAATAGAGGTCAGTGTAGGTTTTCAAATTAGAGGAGAGATAAGTGTAATTTTTGTATACCCCAAGGGAGGCCAATGTATCATTTTAAAGGTGATATTGCATATCATTAATGATAATTGTTTAGTAATCAATTATTTAAAGTCTACCTTATTTCAAATATCATTATTTGCATCCTTTAAACCTATATCATAAAAGATCTCTATTTCAAATTGGATTGCTTTTTAAATTTGTATAATATTGTTATTTTGAATTAATATTTTAATCCAACAGTAATTAACTTTCATTTTTTTAATTATATTCAACGTTACAAAGGTTTTTTTTTTTTGTGACAATAGTAGTAGTTAATCCACTGGACTCACACAAATGCAAGAACTTGAGATTGAATGTGAGATACAAATGAAGACAAAATCTTCAAGAGACATTAAATGTTATATAAGCAAAGGCTTTTGGATTCCGAGAGGTTTTGAGGTTTAAATATTTGTTTGAAAATATATATTATATAGAAGAATAAGTTTGAAATTATATTAAGTTTTTGTTTAATTGGTTCATGTTGTGAGTGTTTTTAGAACCATGCAAATGGGTTGACAAAAGCCCAATGGACTGGTTCAGCTGATAAAGATCCATTTCATCCAGGATGGAGGTTGCTGGAGCAAGGCACAAGCTCGCTCAACGCTGACTCAAGTCACTGGCCAACAGAGGTTAAAGCACTAACTCTAGCTCATCAAAGATGAGCTCTAGCCCGCAACTCAGAGAATGCTTCTCTAGTTGCCATCCAAAAGCTCGCTATGGTTAAACCTAAGGAGGGACCAACTTGCATGGATCAACTTGCAGAAAACAACTTGCGAGAATTAACTTGCAATTAATTAATTATTTTTAATTACTATTTTACATTCAATTTGTAACCCCAGCCACTATAAATAGGGGAAGATCATTGTAGAAAAAAGGAGGGAGCCCTAAGAAAATCTCCATAAAAACATGTACAAAAAACACAAAGAGAGTTAGCAAAAAAGGTTGAGAAATATAAAAACTATGGATGTAGGGGTCAATTAACTTTAGCCAAATCATGTTAAAAACTCCTGATGTCTTCTCCCTATTTTTCCTTTTTTCTATCTCTCTCTCTCTCTCTTTTACACTCACCAGATTGCAGTTTAGGGTTTCCTAAACCTTTCTAATTGATCAGATCTTACCATCAACACTTTGGCACTAGAGGAAGGGCCTCATCTACATCCTGGTTGATTCTCCATTCAACTACAATGGCTAGAGGAAGAATCACCAGAAGTTCAAATGCTCCAATTGACCAACTGGAAGGTCACATAGAACAGTAGTAGGAACCAATTCTCCCTGCTATAGGTGCATTCATCGTACCCACTGCCATTATCACCATCAGCTTCCCCCTAGCAACCCATCACCAGCATGTTGTTATTGCTCCAAAAATTGCTGAAGTGCAAATGTGGCACCAACATCAGCAAACACTTGAGAACATAGTCAGGGAATTGGTTGAGTCGATTAAAGTGCTAATGCAAACACAAACCCTAGGTGCACAAAAACATGTTGAGATCGTTACACCTAGAGGAAAGCTCCAATAGCTATAGCAAGCAGCTCGAGAAAAGAAGCCAACCAGATAAGTGCATGAGCACATTGATTCAACTTGCTCCTCCAACTTTCAAACAAGATCGACGGTCCACTAAGCACATGAGGATCATGATAATCAACGACATGGGAATTCACGTCAGGTAGAAAGCTCAAATAGGACCAACTAGGGACGTACCTTAGATCGCTACTCCTATAACCATGAAGGTAAAAGGCACTAGCCAAGTTCCAGCCACCGATCTAGAATGCAAAACCAGGTGGTAGAATAGCTTCTTCAAAGGGCAAAAGAATTAGAAGAATACCCCTAAACTCAGGACAGTTGAGGTCACTATAAGGAGAGGACACCATTCACCAGAAAAATTGAGACAGAACCTCTCCTTCGCAAGTTTAAAATCCTCACAACCCCACCATACAATGGGGATAGTGATCTATATGACTACCTGGATACATTTAATATATAGATGGATCTTCAGACAACCAATACCTTAGTCAAGCATTGTGTCTTCCCAGCCACACTGGGAGACATATCTTGAACATAGTTTAGTATCTCTCAGCTCATAGCATTGACAGTTGGGAAAAGTGCCAAAGAAGATTCATCAATAAGTATAAACCATTAAGAAGGCAGCTCGTACCATCCTATCACCTCGCAACGGTCTTTCAACAAAGGAATGAATCACTGAAAGACTATATCTCCCAGTTCAGGCATGAGGTCAACAATATGGAGAATCCCTCTTATGAGAGTATCCTGATAACAATCTCAGTGAAATTTCGCAAGGATGGTAAGCTATATAAAAGCATATACATATCTCCAATGAGAAACCTTGTAGAGTTCTATGAGTGAGCTGCCAAAGAAGCCAAGTAGGAAGAAACCTTTGGCCCAAAGAAGTATGAGGCGAGTAGCTCCAACCTGAATAAAAAGACGAGTAATGACAAGGAGAGTCAGAATGATGACTCTAATAACTAGGTTACAAAGAAAGCTAGGATAAGCTCGCCCTTCTAACCTTATAATATTAATTAGAAATTAATATAAGAACCTAAGTTTCTCATTAAATTATTATATCTATGTTTACTAATTCTTGAATGAATTTTCAACAAAATATTACGCAGAAAAGTTTGAGTTTGAGAATCCAAGTCAGTAACTGCATACTGCGCTCACAAGGCTAGTGGCAAGACATAGTCCAAACTGGGAAGGCCCACACCTCATCAAAGAAGACTTGAGAAACAAAGTCTACTAATTAAATATTTGAACAAAGCTGAAGTTCCACGAATCCAGAAGCGAGCTCTTGCCTTCCTAATTTGGAAGAAGCAATCTACCTGATAAATATACATTATCTTGTGTGAGCGAATATACATTGTTATAATTAACCCATCAAATATACATTGTCTTGTTGGAGCAAATATACATTGTCCTAGTTAATCTGATAAATATACATTGCCTTGCTTGACAAATATACATTGACAGAGGTAATTGACAAATATGCACTGCTATGCTTGGTAAAAATACATTGCCATGGCTAGCTAGATAAAGGAGCATTACTGCAATCTACTACTAAGCACCACATGCATGTGACCTACTACTCAACACTACATTCATGTGATCTACAATTCATGCTAACTAAGGCGTCACTCTCATATGACCTACTTGGGCACTCAAATTCATTACCAGCTGAGGTACCTTAATGCTCAAATTTATTGCCAGCTGAGGCACTTCGGTGCTCAAACTCATCGCCAACTGAAACAAACTAATGTGATCGATTGGTCATTCAACTTAATTAATATTTATTTAGCTATGATTTGTAGGAATTCATTCATGTCAACCCACATATTATCCTCTGTGATATACCAAACGTCCCACATGACATACTTGGAAAAGTAATGGAATCATGAAAAAAAATTCATTCATTGAAAACCTCATTCAAAGAGGTGAATGTACATATAAAGATTCAAATATACAAATCCAAATCAGCCTATAGTTATTATCTCCTAAGAGGAAGGTTGGCTTTTAAAAGCTAAACCCCTAGAAGGCTAAAAGATCAACATATCTTATAAACAAGCCATCCATCACTGGGTTGACGGCCAAATTGCTCTCAAAACTCCTCCCTATTCTTCTCCCAATGAGGTAAAAGAACTGAATTCATTAGCATCACCATGAGGAGGATATGAAATTTGTATAAAACCTCCCACAATCCTCAAAAAGGAGTTGTCCATGGGAACTTCCTATGCAACAGGCCATACACACCCTATAACACTTCATCAAAGATCTAGACAATCAAAACAAGGGCAGCTTAACCAATGCACCCATCATGTCATTTTACAAAACAGGAAAGAAAGTTTTTCACACCTTATATAGACTAGTCTAGTTTCACTAATAGATCTAGAGACTGATCAACTACCACTGATCTAATAGTCTAGCAAAAAGCAAGGCTGCCACATTAACGATTATGAAATATGCACATTAAATGAATGGCATGGAAAAATAGTAAGATTGAAGTCTAAATGATGACACTGCAAAGTGAGATTATAAGCTTTTACCAATGAAGCTTCAGCTCCCAATCCATAGAACGAATTGAGAGGGGGGCTAATGTTATGGGTGTTTTTAGAACCATGCAAATGAACTGGCAAAAGCCCAATAGGATAGCTCAACTAATAAAGACCTAGTTCACCTAGGATAAAGGTCGCTAAAGCAAGGCATAAGCTCACTTAAAACTGACTCAGGTCACTGGCCAACAGAGGTTAAAGTAGTAACTCCAACTCATAAAGGATGAGTTTTAGCTTGTAGCTTAGAAAATGCTTCTCCAGCTCATCGCCAATAGAGGTTAAACCTGAGGAAGGACCAACTTGCATGGATCAACTTGTAGACACCAACTTCTGAGAATTAACTTGTGTTGATGGTGAAATTCGGTTAGTAGGGAGACTTGAACTTCAGCCAACGGGGAGGAGTTCTGGGATCCAATACTACTTTTGAAGTACGAAAGGAAGAGGACCGAGAGGAAGAAGATGAAAAAGGGAAACAACATGTTTAATGTGGTTCAGCCAAATCTAGGCGGTACCAGACCCTATGTCTATAGTGGAAATTTTATTAATGTAAAGTGATTTGCAGAGTTTCTGCTTACAAGATTGTCCTCTACCCCCTCCTCCCTTCTTCTAACAATATAATCCGATTTATAGAGGAAGGAGGGGTTGCATGCATTAATTGCAAGCTACAGTTGTGTTACATCAAATAATAAATGAGAAAAGACAACAGAAGGGGCTACAATCTGACTATTGTAGAAAGTAGGCTGCTGATCGATCCCTCTAGGCTGGCGGTGGACTTGTGCCTGCTGCTCGATGTTTTGAATAGAGAAATCTGGCTTGGAGGCATCGCAGGTTCTACTATGGCGAGCTAGGTGGCGAGAAGGTGATCTTGAGTGGAGTCGCTGGTCACCTGATGACCTGGTCTTATGATTTCCTCGCTGGTCTGTCCCTCGCGAGGGAGGTTGTTTCATGGGATGCATTTGAACCCTCTCGCAATGTCATTGTAATGTGACGAGTGAGGCAGGTCTTGGCGCTCAGAATTACCTTACTATTGTCACTCATTAGAGCGTGGGACTTGGTCTCCATTGTACTCAAGGGCTCATCCTTGCGAGGCTAATTTTTGTATACATCATAAGCCCCCCAACTCTTGATTTGCTTTGCAGACCGGGAGTTGCATGTTTCCGAGGCTTGATACGTATCTTCAACCAGCATCCTTCTTTGACTGAGATGTCATGTCAGATGTCTTTCTATTTTGCTTTAGGCTATACTTTCTCTTATTTGCCATTTTTGGCCATTGGCATGGCATTGCCGCTTGTTTCAGACCATTAGATGAAGATCAGATCAGATTTTCTCCAGATTCTTCAAAGGGATGAATGGGCCTATTTATAACTCGGGGCATTCTTCTTTTCGTCCCAGAGAAACTTAATGGAGGAGACTGAAGAGCCCCTTGTGCTTTGGTGTCTTGGCTTCCGATGAAGCTTGGTGGGATGTAGATGGCCTATTGCTAGGTGGCAGGAGACATGGATAGCCTGTTGCACGTGGCTCCGGCACAGGATCTGCCTGGCAGGCTCCTACGGGGTTCTCATGGTGTCTTCTGGCCACCTCCTCCGGTCATTGCTTGTGGTGCCGTTACCTAGCCAGCCAACTTTTACGACTTTTTGAATTACTATGTGTGGCTTAGGAGGATGTGCCGGAGGAATATGGAGGAGGAACTCTAGGGTTGCTGCTCTTCTACGGGCCCGATGACTGGTAGCTAACTTTTGGCTGCTTTATGTAGGAATTGTTGGCTTTCAGTCTTTTTTCCCTGATGTATCGTCGCCTCGCTTGTTGAGGCCTTTAGGTGGGATGAATTCTTCTCCTTTCAGAAATTGTAATGAATTCTTCACGCATCGTTGTATGTAAACTCATGATAATTTAATGAAAATTTCTTCTTTCAGCCAGTCGGCTATGCTTTCATCATTTTTCTGATGGCTCGTCTTAATGCGAGAGAGAGATATCATGAGTGAACTGTGCTTGAGAGATCTCGTTTGAAATGTAGAGAATATGTCCACATAAAAATTTGGGGATTTTAATTGCATGAAAGCAGTGAGAAACTTGTCCACATGAGAGCTATGGGTAATCATGATGATTTTATTTCAATAATGGCAAGGTAAACACCGTTCGCTGAGTTTTTTGTCATGGCAAGGTGAACACCATTTGCTTGAGATAATCGTGTTTGTAGAGAATATGCTATAGCAATGTGAAAACCTTTCGCTGTAGCAGATTTGTTTACTGTAGCAAAATGAAGACCATTCACTGGAACGAATTTGATTGTAAAGGTTACGTTGTAGTGAGGTGAGAACCTTTCACTGTAGTGGATTTGTTTGCTGTAGCGAGGTGAAGACTGTTCACTGTAGCGAATTTGATTGTAAAGGTTACGTTGCAGCGAGGTGAGAACCTTTCGCTATAGCGGATTTGTTTACTGTAGCGAGGTGAAGATCGTTCACTGTAGTGAGTTTGATTGTAAAGGTTCCGTTGTAGCGAGGTGAGAACCTTTCGTTGTAGCGGATTTGTTTACTATAGTGAGGTGAAGACCATTCGTTGTAGTGAATTTCAATAGTGGAGTGGAAACTCCTTCATCTAGATATCGTTTAGCCAATCAACATTCTTCATTCATTTAGCATATGATGGCTAGTATAGTTGGGCATTATAGGATCAAAATATGGTTCGAATGGAGGGCTCAAGCTCTCAGGTGATAACTCACTGAGCCTGTTGAGCATGTTGCCCGGATGGCCCTACCACATAATCCTGTAGTCGACCCCTTCTAATGAAGCCTTCAATGGCATTCTTCAGAGCATGGCATTCTGAGGTGGTGTGTCCAGCCTCATTGTGCTAAGCGTAAAATCTGCTTTGGTCCCTGGACTTGACAGGTATCTTCATTGGCCTGGGCCTTCCAAAATCCTCGTTATACCTTTCTGCGGCAAAGATTTTGTCCTGTGTATCTGATAGGATGCTATAGCCTTCGTAGCAGTCTCCGGGTCGTTGAGGTTTTACTTTCTTGGCTAGATGAGGAGTGGGATTATCATGACTCTCGCTGCTCCTCTTTTTGCTCGCGGTAGGACCACTATGGCCCCTTTATGCCTGGGTTCCTCCATTCCAAAGGTTTCTTCCCATCTTATTTGCTTAGTCACCTGATCATAAAATTCAACGAGATCTCGAGCGGGGGACTTGCAGAGGCTCCTGTACAGCTTACCGTCTTTATGAAGTCCCGCTGAGATGGCAGTTAGAACACTTTCCTCCGAAGGATTTTCCATGGAGTTGGCCTCGTGCCTAAATCGGGCTAAATAGTCTTTAAGCGACTCGTCCCTGGGCTGGAAAATCAACGCGAGGTGGCAAGGAGGCGTGAGTTGCTTCTTTAGCACCCAATATTGGTCGACAAACTTCCTTTGACATTCCTCCCAGCTATTGATGCTGTGCGGGGGGAGGCGCTTGAACCAAGCACGAGGTATTGCCCCTAACGTGGTGGGGAAAACATGGCAGGTGATCACTGGGATCGCTATTCCCATCATATAGCGGGATAACGGGTACTTTGAGTTTCTACGAGAGAGGTTGCTTCTCGATCTCCATGAAAAATGGTGAGGTTTCCTTGCAGTGAGGTTGATTGCTTTGAGGTTGTGGACTCTCCTCCAGCTGTTTCAACCTCTAGAGAACCTCTTCCATTAATGGATGCTAGTCTTCACGCTGAGGGATCAAGCTTTCTACTCGCTACAATCCCCCCGGTCGCTGACTGTCATAATCATCGTGGACTTCTCTCTGGGCTTCCTCACGAAGCTGCTGGATTTGTGCCATAACTTCTTCTTGTCTGTGAGCATTTTGCGCTTGTGCCTGAGCAAGCACCTTGATAGTCTCAGCCAGCTCTCTAACCGTGTTTTCAAGTGCCAATCGAGATTGTTCAGGCGTTTGGTTCTCTTGAGCTTCAGACGCAGCAGTGTGTTGCTGAGAAGCTGGAGCGGTGGAACTATGAGTCATCCTTCCTCTAGCCATGATTAGGCTACAATGGAAACTTCAGGAAGCAGATGGATCCCCACAGACGACACCAAAGATGTTAACGGTGAAATTCAGTTGGTACGGGAGACTCAAACTTCAACCAACAGGGAGGAGTTCTGGGATCCAATACTGCCTTTGAAGTGCAGAAGGAAGAGGATCGAGAGGAAGAAGATGAAAAAGGGAAACAACACGTTTAACGTGGTTCAGTCAAATCTGGGCAATACTGGACCCTACATCCATGGTGGAGATTTTACTAATGTAAAGTGATTTGCAGAGTTTCTACTTATAAGATTGTCCTCTGCCCCCTCCTCCCTCCTTCTAATAATATAATCCTATTTATAGAGGAAGGAGGGGATGCATGCATTAATTGCAAGCTACAGTTGTGCTACATCAAATAATAAATGAGAAAAGACAGCAGAAGGGGCTATAATCCGGCTATTATAGAAAGTAGGCTACTGAGCGATCCCCCTAGGCTGGTGGTGGACTTGTGCCTGCTACTTAATGTTTTGAATACAGAAGTCTGGCCTGGAGGCGTTACAGGTTCTTCTGTGGCAAGCTAGGTGTCACTGTAGCGAGAAGTCGATCTTGAGCGGAGTTACTGGTCACCTGACGACCTGGTCTTATGATTTCCTCGCTGGGGAAGTTGTTTCGCAGGATGCATTTGAACCCTCTCGCAGTGTCATTGTAATGCGACAAGTGAGGTAGGTCTTGGTGCTCGGAATTACCTTTTTGTTGCCGTTCACTGGAGTATGGGACTTGGTCTCCGTTGTACTCGAGGGCTCGTCCTTACAAGGTTAACTTTTCTATACAACAACTTGCAATTAATTAATTATTTTTAGTTACTATTTTACATTCCATTTGTAACCCCTATCCACTATAAATAAGAGGAAGATCATTATAGAAAATCTCCATAAAAACATGTATAAACAAACACAAAGAGACTTAGCAAAAAAGATTGAGAAATACAATAACTGTGGATGTAGGGGTCGATTGACTTTAGTCGAACCATGTTAAAAACTCTTGGTATCTTTTCCCTATTCCTTCCTCTTTCTCTATCTCTCTTTCTTTCTCTTTTACACTCACTAAATTGCAGTTTGGGGTTTGCTAAACCTTTCTGGTGGACCAGATCTTACTATCAATAGTTCTGTTGTATATGAAATTCAATCCTGGACGGACCCTCAAGCAGCTTGGAAATGACGAAGGGACCACCTTGAGGAAATGATCAAGTCGCTACGACCTCAGGTCGCTTCGTGAAGTGTTCTCTGTAGCTTGAGCTCATGGGCTACTCAACGAGCTCGACTTAGCTTCATTACTCACAAATAGGCAAGTGACCTGACTGATGAAGCATAACCTGTGACCTGAAGGCCCGACAAGAGACTAAGTCATGTCTTGCCCCAATGGACAAATGGGGTCCCGCCTACAGAAGATGGCTTGCAGTAGCTAAAAGCAAAAGATTTAGTCTACATATTCTATCTTGTACAATAAATGCTGATGTAATAAATTTACCGCATATGTAATTACCATTGTAACCTCCTTTCCTCTATAAATATGAGAAAAGAGCCCCTCTATAGAAGACGACTCAGATTCCATATCGAAACTCTACCAAAATAGAGATTGAACATTGTAACATTGTAGAAATACTGTATCAATAACATGCTACCGTGGATGTAGGGTCCGGTGATATCCAGATTTAGCTGAACCACGTTAAACCTTGTGCCCCTTCTCTGCTCTTCCCTTCTTCTCCTTTGATTATTTTCCAGTCTTACTATATTTGAACCGGTTATATATTAGAGATCCTGAACAATCCCCCCATTGGCTGGAGTTTGGATCATTACCAAAATTTGACGTCAACATTTTGGCACTGTCTGTGGGGATCTCGCCTATTCTGGATCATTTTTGCTGCAATGGCCAAGGGAAGAGTCACCAAACCCTCGAATGCGCAACCCCATCTTTTGGATGGCCATGTTTCGACAACAGACTCATCAACTACTCCTATCATCAGAGCAGTTGCTAGTATTCCTCCAGCTAGTTTAGCACAATCAGTCCCCACTGCCAACAGCACTGACTGACCATAAACCTAGCTTCAACACCAAGAGAAACTGAATACATGATGGGAGAGCTGACTAAAATAGTCACGATGCTGGTGCAAGCATGAGCCTAGAATGTGCAAGGGCAGACTAAAGCCACTGTACCTGAGGTTGAACATTCCGATGAGGCCAACCAGGAGCAGACTACCCATCGCCATCCACATGGCCGAAATGGTGAACCAAACCACTGAGTCTTTAACCAAAGACCAAGGGGCTTGGATGTTTTGGTGGAAGACCTCCTTTAGAGGGTCAGGCATCTGGAGGAGCATCCTCAGAGTTAGAATGACCAAAGTCGCTTTTGGGAGCAAACCCCTTTCTCTAGAGAGATCATGGAGGAATCCCTTCCGTGCAAGCTTAAAGTTCCAGCCATTCCATTGTATGACAGAGACAGCAACCCACATAACCATCTGGACTTGTTCAACATCCAGATGGATCTACAAGCCTATAATCCCTTGATCAGATGTCGTGTCTTCCCCACTACCTTAGGTGAAGTTCCCCGAATGTGGTTCAGGAGCCTCCTAGCTTGTAGCATAAGTAGTCAGGAAGACTAATAAGAAAGGTTTGTTAATCAATATCGAGCACTGCGAAAGTAACTCGCACCCCCATGCCAACTCTCTATGATCTTCCAAGGCAAGTAGGAAGCACTAAAAGATTAAATTACTTGCTTCAGGTGTGAAGTCAATCATGTTGAGAAGCCTTCAGATGAGGCTGTTCTGGTTGCCATCTCGACGGGACTCCACAGGGATGGAAAGCTATTTAAGATCTTGTACAAGTCCCTAGTTGGCAACCTGGGTGAGTTCTATGAGCGGGCCACAAAATAAGTCAGGTGGGACGAGACTTTCGGCTTGCAGAGAATCGAAATAAGTGATTCAGCTCTGAATAGGAAAAGAAATAACCTTGGGAATGGAAATGGCAACCTCGAATGCTAGCTCGCTAAAAAGAGCAAGGATGAGCGACCCTTCCTCCAAACTCACCACAGCACTTATAGCATCTTGTCAAACACTCAGGACAAGATCTTCACAATGGAAAGGGACAAGGAAGACTTTGGAAAGCCTCCACCCTTGAAGACTCTCGACAAGTCAAGACTCAATCGGGGAAAATTATGTGCATATCACAATGAATTCAGGCATGTCACTTCAGAGTGTTGGGCACTGAGAGATGCTATCGAGGATCTCATTAAAAGAGGCTGCTTGCATGATTATGTTGTGTGACCCTCCAGGCAACAATATGGATCATTCCAACGGGACATCGAATAAGAGTAATCTCCTATTATCAGGATGATCTTTTAAACTCTTGTACTTATTTGTAAATTGCACGAACATTTTGAATACAACTACTGATATTAAGTTTTCTTC
>JANHAO010008166.1:0-19472 GCA_026873985.1 Saraca asoca | reverse complement strand
CTAAGGCTGAGCTCTACCTCGCAGGTCGTTGTTAGCTGGCAGCTCCCTACTCCCAGCTCTAAAGATGAGGTCCTAGCTCCTAGTTCACTTCTTAATAATATAATACGAATTAATTATAACGAATGATAAGTGCACAAATTTGGTTGCATGAAAGCTGCGCGTAAAATAACACATGTGAGCCAGAAAGAATAGGCATCAGATTTGCGAGTTAAATGCTACGTGAGACCTGAAATTTATCCTTATAACTTATATTGGAGAGTATGATATAAGTGCTGAGGGTTCATCTTGTAATTTGATATTGCGTCGTTTAGTGTGCCCGTATCATCATTACCGCATTAATTACACGCATTTTTCCAAAACCGTCAGTACATTTACATTGGAACCATATTTTAGTTAAGTTTTCTATACTGGTTCAAACAAATTTATTTGCATTAGATTTGATAATTGATGAATCCATAAGAATTTTATTTTTTTTCTATTGTCTCTCACAAATTGAAACTTAAGGACAATAAATTCAAAAACAAACTTCCAATTTGAGTAAGCATTCATTGATCATTCTTTTTTAGCCTTTTAATCACACAGAAAAAAGGAAAATTTCATAATTTAGAATAAAAAAATTACAAAAGGAGAACAAAAACGAAGGACCCTCCATAAAAATAAATAATATAGTTAAAACAAATCTTCTTAACCACAATAAAAATAAATAATATAATCAAAGCAAACAATCTTAACCACAGAGTCACCAAGTGAGGTGAGGTGTAGTTTAGTGGGGGTGGTGGTGAGGGTTGAAAAAAACTCATATAATATAATATAATATAATATAATCATCACAATTACTATTTTTACTGTTAAAAATGATTTTAAAATAATAAAAGATGCCAATGTTTGAGAAAGTTGTGTTTGAAGCTTTATTCCGTTGGATGAAGAATTGGATGAAAAAGCCAATTATATATTGCTAGCCAATGGATGATGTAGGATGTTGGCAGTTGGCACTACTTATATAAGCAGCCCCAACCTAATGTCAAGACTTCCACTTTTGTATTTTATTCAAAAAGAAAAAGGAAAAAACAGACTCTCTACGCCTCCCTATATTCCCTGCCCTGTTTTTTCCGGCTCCTTTCATCTTTGTAAGTTTCCAGCTTTTTGCCACGAAATTCAGTGTCTTTTAAATTTCCATACCTCAAGTTTAAAGCTCTGTTGCTTTTTTCTTTTTCTCTGTTCTGAGCTTTCTGCAGAAACTCTTCCAAGTTGCAGCTATGGCAACTGAAGCAGAAGGCGTTCGCATAAAGAATGATGAAGGCACTACCAGTAGCAGTAGCAGTAGCAGTAGCAGAGCTTATGTTCCAACTCAAAAGGTACGTTGATAGCTGTTATTCGTTCAGTTGCCTGCCTTTGTTTTTGTTGGTCTTAACTTGGCTGTTTGATATCATTTTAAATACGGTTTATAGATTTTCTGAGCTATTAGATTGAATTGGTTTGTTGAGAAGAAATCTGACGGGGATTCTGATTCCTCTGTATCTTCAACAGATGCCTCCTTTATCATTGGTTGTCATCTCTTCTGTCTGGGATTGTTCTCTATCTGTAGTTTTCAGCAGTACTTTAACAATCAACATGAATATAATATTTGTGTTCGGCAAAGAACCTTTTTTATGTGCTTAAGAAATTTCATTAGAATTTAAGAAGGCAATAGGAATTTGAGTTCTAGCTGAGGTTGGAAAAATGGTTTTGCATATCATAAACTCTTTGATCAAAAGGTCAAGGATTTACATCCTGTTCTTGCCTTCACTGTACTAATTAAAAATTAGATTTCATTGCAAGATAAGGTGAGCCTGTGTTATGTCAGTTTCTAAGCTCAAATGACTTTTGTAGGAGCAAGTGTATTATTAGGGATATAATAAAACCATTCTCAAGCTTTCTCGTGACAGCTTAAATTTTTTGGATCAATCAGTACTTGACAATAGGAACATTTCTAACCACATAATTATCATGTTCAGAAGTTTCAGGCATTAGTAAAAGATTTCATGGTTTTATTAGACGCCAATTCTTTGCTGCGGACTTACAGGGTTCTACCAGGCATACCCTTCTGCCAAGTTACAGTCTTACCTATTGAAATTCTTTCAGACTAGTCATATTACATTGATGCCATTCTACTCTGCATGGAGCAACAAATCTTTTAGTTGACTAATCTAATTGGAGATATTCTTCACCAAAAATTAACGTTTGAGGGACCTTTTTTTTTTCTTTTTGTATGCCTATTAGATTTATTGCTATGCAGATTGATGAGCAAAGTTTTGCTATCTCCAATGCTAAGAAAATTTTTCTTCTGCATTTTCATGTATAGATTGTAGAGTCAACCGAAATAACTGAAGAAGAGCCAAGTAAAAGCGGGCAGCATGGGAGAAGGCAAAACCTTAGCTTGGAGATCCCCACAAGAACTCTGGAGGAAGCAAAACAAGAGTTTTTGAGAATAGATATGCCTCCAACAACACCAACTCCCAAAAGAGTAAATTTTTCGCCACTTCCAAGCCCCGGTTTCTTTAAAATGAATGAGTCTTCTCATGTTCCCTCCTCATCAAAAAGCAAGCCCTCTATCAGAACCCTTCTTCCAAAACTAAGTTTTAAATTTCGTAATAATACTAATTCAGATATTGAGAAGGCTGCCATCCTTGCACTTGAGGGTTCACCTGAGGTGTCACGGAAAAAGCCTCCAATTTCAAGGACATTGTCTTTTACTAAGCTCATCACACCCAGAGGGAAGAAAACTGCATCCTTACCTGTGACCCCAGTTGCTCACTCAAATCCAGAGTCTTCACATGGAGGCAATTTGGTATGCCAGAAATATCTTCTGTGATTACTAATCATCGTATACTTGTGAAAAGTACCTCTATGTTTTGACATTTTGATGTCTACTGGTACTACATAATCCACTTTTTCATCTAATTCATATGCTGTCCTTATTTTACAGAAAAAAGGGGTGCAATCGGCCATTCATCGTTCTCGTTCAGTTCCTGCACTTAGTAAAGATGGGAACATCTCTGTAGGTGGCCTTTTTCGTGTAGTTCCCACAACACCACGTCCGGCTGAAAAGACTACAACGACAATATCTATGACATCCCCAGCTGATGATCCCAGTAACTTTTTTGTTTCCTTTTTTTTTGTTTCGTTTATATTATCTTGGTCTCCTGAAAACCTAGAACCTTCAGCAATGTTTTACTTGAGTAAACAGCATGATAATTGGAGATGCTTATCAGCTGTATATTTTGGTATTAGGAATTATGTTACTGCACGCATTACTTTCACATTATGTCTCACATGGACATATGGCATGGCATTGTCTAAACCAAATTGGCCTCTCGGTAGGGCCAGTTTGATTCAAAATCATAAGTAGGTGGGAGAGATTTAGTGATGTTACAAGTGGAGTTAGTTTGATACAGTCAATGTCATGTGTGCAGATGTAAGGGATATTGTGAAAGTATAATGTGTACAACTAGCAATTTCAACTGTTAAACTTTCCAGTATGCTTGTGCCTTAGTAAAACAAATAATCGAATGTGCTTCCTCACTTCTTTAGATAACCGTTACCAACATGTGTATCTAATTATTCTAGTTACAGGTGGAAATGGTGATGATGGTGGTGAAGATATTCCTGAAGAAGAAGCAGTTTGCAGAATATGTTTTGTTGAATTAGGAGAAGGTGCTGATACCCTCAAAATGGAGTGCAGCTGTAAAGGCGAACTTGCACTAGCACACCAGGAGTGTGCGGTTAAATGGTTTACCATAAAAGGTAATAAAACATGTGATGTGTGCCAACAAGAGGTACAGAACCTACCTGTCACCCTTATGCGACTTCAGGCACAAGGAATCACAGGTCGGCAAGCTGCTCAATACAGGTAAGTGGAAACTAAAGCTTTGATTGAGAAATAATCTTTTGTTTGAATAAAGTTCTGGACTATTTGATGATGATACTGTAATTAAGCATCTTCGGTTGGGCCTTGTTTCACTGATAAACTACTGAATAAAAACCTTAAATACATAGACGTTACAGATTATTTTGAAAATTGCTCAGACTAAACATCAACTATTTAGGATTAATGGAAGGTTTCTAGTTTGAGAAGACTTGATGCCAAAATTTAATAACTGTCTTGAGATTTAGAGGAAGGGAAACTTACCTTATTTGATGAAAAATGCTAGTTCACTTACATTTATTCATGCGTTCTCTCATAGCCACACACACGTAGCAAAATCTGAATTAAAATATGATTAAGATTATTTCATGTACAAAGTCGTATGTGAATTTGTGAATGGAGGCAGTATAAATAACACCACTCTTATCTGACTCCTTCTTGTGACTAAATTTCTTTCATTGTAATTTTCCAGCAAAAATGTAAATTGATTAGTTGAACACTGTAACAGGGTTTTGCAGGATGTTCCCATTCTTGTCATTGTCAGCATGCTGGCTTACTTCTGTTTTCTTGAGCAGCTTCTTGTGAGTTTGGCGACCCTCTTTATTTGATATTCTCTTTATCCCATATGAATTGTAATGTAATCATTGGACAGGTTTCAAATTTGGGAGCTGGTGCCATTGCCTTATCTCTCCCGTTTTCTTGTATAATGGGTCTTCTGGCAAGCATGACGGCCACATCAATGGGTAGGGCTTTTTGTACTTTTAAACATTACTATTTTTAAGCATCATTCTGCCTCTGATGTTACACTGATTCCTCCATAATTATTCCTAGTGATGAGAAAACATGTCTGGGTTTATGCAATTATTCAGTTTGGGTTGGTGGTTCTCGCTGGACATCTTTTCTATTCATTGGTAAGAAAATTCACCTTTTTTGTTCAAGATTTTATTGCAACATTTTGTGATTTCCAGTTCTATTGATGAAGTGTGTATCCAAAATTGCTTGATCTTTCTAACATCAAGTGTTGTGGCATGTTTATGTGGGATGAAGCTTCATATGCAAGCTGTTCTGTCCATTCTGCTGGCTACATTTTCTGGGTTTGGAGTTGCAATGTGTGGAACTTCTGTTCTCGTTGAAATATTGAGACTGAGAAGAACATGGCTTGCTCAGTTCAATCAACAGCGCAGTTCACAGGAGGTGACGCAGCCGCGTAACGAACCATCTGCGGCAACACATCAAGCTCCACAGGCTGATTCTCGACATGGTGGAGGTGAGATGGGTGAGCTGCGTGTATAGCAGCCGACCTCAGAGTATGTTAATAGCATCACCTTGCCTCAAACGCTGGCTGGCTCCATAAAGAAGAAATGCATTTTGTACATACAATACAAGTATGAACATTGAGCATAAGCTCTTGTCTCTTTAGTGGCATCGCACAAAGAGCAGCGAGATCGGGTGTTTGTAGAGGATCTGTGGTAAGGATACATGAAAAAAGGGTGAAAAGTTGTTGTACATGGTGAAATAATGAAGATGGTTGTTGCTGTTGTACTGCAAATATGATGAAGATCTTGGCAGAAAAACAAAATTGTGGAGAACTGGATAAGTGATCAAGCCAGATACTTCACATTTTGGTGTTGGTATTCTTTGACCTGCTCTCTAAAGGATTTGGGAGAGATGTAACAGCGTGTTTTGTTTATTTAATACAAGGAAATTATCAAAATCTAGATTGTATAAGCTACTCGAGTTAAGAAGTTTAACCGAGGACGTTTACTTCGCAAGGACTACGATCATTCATGAAAAACAATAGTTATTTGGCTAAACGTAGCTATTTCATTGTAGTTTGCTTATTCAAATAGCTGATGCCAAAAGGCCTTTTTAGAAAAATTCAAAATGATGGATAACATAAACATACATGATGAACCTCAATATTTTCATCTTTTTAAATAAATCAATCTCTTTTCATTAATATTGATACCAAAGAGAGCATTAGTAAATTAAAATAGATTGTAAGCAATCATATGATTAAATTTTTATCAAGAAATTGGCAAGTAGGATTATGCAAGGACCAATTTCGTATTATTCCTGCAATCAGAATATCCTAAAAACAGAGCCGTTTTGTAATTACAGGACCAGGCTAAGAACTAACCCTCACATCCTCTTGGTGCCATCAATGGCGTGCTCATCCCCAAATATACAATAGAAACAGTCGGTTCATCTTACTAGAATCAATATGTTAAAACTAGGAGACAAACTGGATAAAAAGACAAAACAGAACTAAAAGAAAAAAAAAATGCTAGAACCCCCTTTAGATTCAAAACTTGTAATCATTCACTGTTTATAACTAGAATTGCCGACCTTGCTTGACAAGGGAGGTTTCTCCTTGTGGCTGGTAGTTAACAGGGTTTCCGAGTTGCTTGATTGGCCATCAGCAACACCGGGTCTCATCCAGACTTTTATGTGCCCCTCTCGGCAGGCAGTCAGAACCGATTCCTGCGTAAATATCAAGCCTGACAGTGGTTCAGTGTGCACACGATGAACAACCAATGGAGATATCTTTGGAACATCCCGCATGCTTGGAGCAGGTTGCAGAGTACCTATGGGGACAACACTGTCCCAGTGGGACGACTGGCCTCCAGCACTAAAGGTTGGGGATCCTCCAGGACATCGCCGCAGTGGTACCACAATCTCATCTTCCAGGTCCCATAGAAGTAATTGTGTATCCTGACCACCACAACACCTTAGTTTCAGCAATTGTAAAATCTAAGAGCTTGAGTAATGCGGTAAACATAAGGAAACAGAAATTGTGAAACTGCATAGATCACTCAACGAATGAAGTTATCAATGATCACACAGATCAAAGGGCATTCTCACGATTGACAGCATTAGTACAAAGCTTCTTTCTCCTCTTGAAATGACAGTTATTGGCAACCCAATTGGCCATTTCTTAAAAATTTTCAATTTGTTCTGATGAAAGGAAGATCAAAGCCTACTTCCTCCAACTTGCTGGGGTTAATAGGAATTGACTAGCCATGTACAACCAGTTTCAAATGTTCTAGCCATGCGAAGAATGCTGCAAATTATTTCACATTTTCTAATTTTTAATTTGGTGGACATCATCCCAAGAGTTTCCTAACATCAGCTTAACACATAGCTGTATTTTAATCTCTCTTTAACTTTTCGGAACCAGAACTTACTCTATTGCCACATTTGCCCAAAGCTGTCTAGTGATCAACCAACTTTTTCATAAGCACAAAGACACTTGAATTTGAATACGAAAACATCTTTCTGAGTACCTGACCAACAGAACCAAAGCGATACATGATGGTCTCCCTATCATTTAAGTTTGGTGTTGACCAATATGAATCAAAGGCCACTCCGCTCACCTGATTACAACAGTTGACAGAAATTAATACTGTAATATGGTAGAAAATAAAACATGCATACCAAAAATTATTGAGAAACTCACCCATGAGTTGTGCCCCTCACCCCATGCCACAACCTTTCGATCTTCCATGCTCCAAACTTGAACCAAATCATCTTCACCTCCAGCTAAGATATACTTTCCATCCATGCTGTTAAGAAGAGTTCTCGTTATAATATTGTACTTTCAAAAAACCTATATGTGTTACGAACTTACAATTTTGAAGCAAAAGGAAACAAAAGAAACAAACAAAATGTTTAAGACAAGAGAGTCTAGAGTAAGATTATTATTATTATAAACCAGAGCAATTATATTCAAGAAGTAGAATAAGAATCGAAACATAGCAGTCCAGTAATAAATTGACTTTAAACAAGTATATCTCACCTCCAAGCACAACATAACAAAGCACCGTAGTAACTCTTGCCACCACATATAAGTTGTTCTTTTAAGTAATCAAATACTCGTAAATAACCTGAATGCAGTAAATGCAATAATCTCATTAACATGTTCTTGAAAGAAATACTAAAAAACAAAGCCAAACTGCCAGACAGTGCAATGGAGTTAAATAAACAATATACCATCTCGTCCAGCAGTTGCTAAAAATGCCCCATCAGTTGAGAAAGAAATACTGTTGATTGAACCTTGGCATATATGCCATCTGGCTATTGGGTTACTCTGCACGCATTATACCAAACAGAGGGTCAACAAACAAATGATGATGCAAAAAGAAGGAGCTTCAATCAGCTACCAAAAAGGGACAGTAGCAAAACCTGACCATTTGATCTTTTTCTAAATGGTCAAGATTCCGCCAAAGTAATGTGTGTTGGTGTTAAAATCTTGACTATTCATGCAATATCCAATGGTTACAATTTTCTACTCTATACTTTGACAGTTTGACTTGATATAACAGAGCCATCGATTGTGATATTTTATGCAAGACAAAGTGGAAATTGAGATGAATACCTTACTGTAACGTGCATGGAAAACAGAAAATTGAGTTTGATCCTTGATAACTGGAAATGAAGCCTCGCCAGCACCATCTTTACTCTGAAATGGGAAAATAAAGGTAACAATATGCTTATGACACAGCAAGTAAATAAACATTAACATTGGTATCTCTCTTTATGATTGACTGATTGAGACTTGCCTTGTCATATACATACAAATTCCCATCGGCATGAGCAACAACAAAAGCACCATCACCTCCAGGCACCCATGCAATACAAGTACAACGACTGTACAAAGCAACATGCATCAATCAAGCCAGTTTCCAAGAACAACATTTTTTTGAAGAAGATTTCCAACATGCATGAAATGGCATGAACATAACAAACTCTTCTAACAAATAAGACTTCAGAGAATTGCCTTCTAACTTTTCTACAACTCGATCTAAAAATCAAGACCAGTGAATTTGATTATAGAACTTCATTCAGATACTTTTATCTAATATGAGTAATATACACAAAAAAAAAGGGTTTTTGTTTTTCTCACATGAGAGAAGATTCTGATACAGCCAATGTCGGTGTCTATTGAATAACTAACATGCTGCATACATGTCAGCTACCTTTTGACTATTTTAAAATAAACATAGAAAACTGTGACTCACAAGAATTTGAGAAAAACTAAAACTTGCAGAAAACACATCAAAAAAATCCAATCTTACCTGTTATTGATAGAACCATCTTTGTTGTAATGCTGAGCACCAACAAGCTTTTTACCAACATCCTGTAATTGCTGTCTCAATGACACTGAGTAGACTACAATAATACACACAGGACCCATAAATTCATAAAGCTTAAAATTTTATTACAAAGTGAAAATTTTTAGATATTCGTGAATGTATTTTACCATCACCAGAGTTCAAACCGACAAGCAAATCATGCCCATCATTAGCTTCTTGATCAAATGCGTGGCACACGGGATTCGAATTACTGAAATGAATAGACTTTATGGGGTCCTACATGAAGCAACAATTATCTCACATACCACATACAAAATACCCCCAATCCATCTCATATAACAAATCCAGTATACCTTGTCCTGAGAATTCAAATCACTTATGAAGATGGCATCACCAACATTGAAGATCAAGTAAGTCCCTTTCCCATCAAAATTTGAATTAGTCATTGAATTACTTGTACTGGAAGAACCAATTGAACCAATCCTACTGTTTCCTCCATTATTCTTGCTACTACCATTCCCTCCAACAAAACTAAGTGCACGACTTCCATTGCTTGCCCCTAACAATCTAGCTGCTGCTGACCGCACCCCACTGCTTGCGCTAAAACTTGAAGGCAAGCCAGTCGGGGTTGAAGGTGCCGGCTTGTCCTTGAGATGTGCTAGAGTTACCTGATGGTTCAATCAAACCCAGTGTGCTTAATCAGAGCATTCTAATTCAAAAAATTATTACTAAGAAGCCTTCGGCAGAAACTCCATATTATGAAAAATAACCAGAGAATTTACTAAAATTCATTTTACAATGTCGCTATCAATAAAAATAGGCTATAGACGAACTTGTATGTTCTTTGTATCAATAACTTGAAAAAAGTACAACCCAGAATACTACATTTCCAATAATTGTCACCTAAATTGTTTTATTAAGAAAACTCTCAAAACAGAAAGTTATTTTCACAATATTTAAAATTGATGGTATCCAACTCGAATAAACTTAAAGGACACACCGTTGGAGCAAAATTTTGACATAACGAAAGACAGAATCCCATATTCCACTAAATTGGAAAATTTTAAAAATGAAAACAAGTACCAAAGTGACGGTTTTTCCATGTGCGTAGTGAAGAATGGCAGAAGGATGAGTCTTGTCAAAGTGAAGTTTATAGCGGCCTTCAGGAGTCTTAAAATAGGTCTTCAGAGCAGGGGACTGCGCAGTTGCCGTCGCCGATGAAGATGATGACATCACACCGTTACTAGTGTTGATCATGGCGCCGATTGCGATAGGCGCAAGAACATCTGATCATGACACAGACACTAGGGTTTCAAACCTCTCATATTCTTCTTCTTCTTCTTCGGTGGCTGCCAATGTTCTGCGCTTTACTGTTTCCGTCACCATTCAATGGCTTAGTTGGTTTACAGATCAAAGCCAAAGGAAATGGGAGTTTGTTTGCATCAGAATCAGATGTTACTGTTGTTCTTCGATGTTTAGTCAACGAAATGGACGGCTGGGATTAGAAGTTCGGTTCTTGTTTGAAGGCCAACGTTGAAGAGAGAGAAACGGGGATATGGGGTTGGCTCCATTCAGAATCTAATGGATCCTCATTTTGGTTCCAGCGCTGCGCATTGAGTCTCTGCGCTGGGTTACACCTTAACCAACCTATACTCTTCCCTAATTCCTTTGGGCCCGACAAGCCCATTATGGGAGAAGTACTTAGAGCCCATGTATAAAGAGTAGGCTGCTAGCCTGTTTTCTACAGCAAAGTGAAGCCCAACATATTCTAAGCCTGAGGGCCTTTTTTTGGGTATTATTTATGATTTGCAAAAAAAAAAAAAAAATCTGTTACTTTTGGAGCTCTCACGATGAATCAATCTGTAACAGTGAAGACAAAGTGTTGAATTTCTATAAAAATCATCTTCCAATAAAAGGCTTTGGCTTTAATGGTGAATTTCATCGATCATTTAGAATGAAATCTGGCTATAAATGTCTCAGACCAACTAGAAAATAAGAAAGTACAGACAGACATTTAGAAGCACCACAATCTCAGTTATACTGCTTATTTGTTGTAACTTCATTGGCAAAAACTTAATCAGAAGAGAGTTGGCGAAATCATGGTGTTGGTCCCTCCCTGACAACCATTTTCATTGTTAACTACCTCTAAAGTTGACTAACTTGAAGCTGAAGCAAAAATAACACCCACATCACATCCTGGCTCCTTCTGTATTTCCTCTCTCCCAAAGCAATTTGTGCTGAGAGTAATGATAGATATTCTACCATTGCTATTTTCAAATTTATATTTTCATTACTCTTAAAATTTACTACTGTTAACAACAATTAGTATAAAAAGATATGAATAAGATATGAAATTACATATATATATGTTCAAGCATTTAAGTTTAATTAACGTCATCTCACAATAACTATTGATATTCATAATTAATTATTTAAAAAGTGAGTGTTGAAACCTGTATATATTATTAATCTTCCCATTTGATTGCCATGTTTGTGGCCCTCTTGCCACCCTATATATTGTAACCTTTCACCTAATTTCTACCAATCAAATTCCATTCAATCTCCTTATATATACCACATTTCCCTCCTCCTTCAAAACAGATCAAAACCCATCACCACCAAAAATGGCCAAGCAATGCTTCAATTTTGTCCCCCATATAGTCTTCTTCTATATCACCACAGTTTCTGCTCAAACACCAGCAGGTCCCACCAACATAACCAAAGTCCTAGAAAAAGCAGGACAATTCACCACCTTCATTAAACTCCTCACAGCCACCCAGGTTGCCGACCGAATCAACGCCCAACTCAACAACTCAAATCAAGGCATCACAATCTTTGCTCCCACAGACAATGCCTTCTCAAATCTCAAAGCAGGCACATTGAATTCAGTCAACTCTCAAGGACAACTTCAGTTAGTCCAGTTCCACATCCTCCCTAATCTCTACACCATGTCTCAGTTCCAAACCGCAAGCAATCCTTTGAGCACACAAGCTGGGAATAGTGGTGATGGCCAATTTCCTCTAAATGTGACAACTTCGGGAACCCAAGTGAATGTAACAACAGGGGTTGTCACTGCCACTGTGGCTAATACTATATATAGTGATAGCCAGCTTGCTGTTTATCAGGTGGATCAAGTGCTACTTCCTTTGGGACTTTTTGGCCCGCCGCCCTCGGCTGCGCCAGCTCCAGCGCCGACTAAGTCTCGGAAGGACGTCCGGGCATCGGATGCTCCAACTGCAGGTAATTCTGATACGCCCGTAAAAGCTTCCGGGGCGGTGAGAATGTCTGGCCAGCCTACCACGGTGGTTGCTTTCAGTGTTGTTGTTGTCACTATGACTGCTTTCTTGTAAAAGTCGAGCTGATTACTCGATTTTTGATTCTCTGATTTTTGGTTTTTTTTTTTTTTTTTTTTGAGTGTTAAGTTGGATGATGTTGGACATTCTTGTGTGTTGTTTTGCTGAAGATAAAATTTTTGGTTGAATATAGATCAATTTTTTGATTCTGAGTTGCAGAATCAGGAAGTTTGTGAGATTTGTTACTTGACTTAAAAGATGCAGTGGAAGCAGCATACCAACGAATACTTCATGCAAAGAAATCAGAAAACTTAAACATGTTCAACTGCAATAGTGGCTCCTTCTCTACTAAAGTTCTCCAGTTATACAAGATCTAGATTTAAGTAATTATATAATTATGAGAGGAACAGTACTAACAGGATCCTTTCAAGATGGAGGAATCATACCTATACATAATAATATAAGAGGAAAATTTGCAGTCGTGAAAAGTAAATATCAGATAATAATTGTTTGTAAACACTAGTCTTTTAACTTGAAGAGAGGACTCTCTTAATTCTGTTACAGAAAACCTGAATTTGAAGTCAATTTATGACAACAAAAAGGAGAACGATCTTCCAAATCTAAGTTCATCTTTTTCTTTTTTTTTTTCCTTGGAAAGAAATCATATTTTCTTTCATTTCAATAGGGTCAGAACCATTTTAGAAGACAAAAAAAACCTCCAAAACAGAACCAATGTCATGTTATGGATAGTATCTCAAAATTTGCCTCAATGAATCAATTATCACGCCAAAAAGTACAACTTTGTAGGAATTATCAAATGAATATATTATTTGATTAATCACTAATTGATAATATAAAAAAATAAAACTTTAAGAACTTCATACAAAAATTTTTAAAATTTGAACATTTTTCAAAAAAATTTTAAAAAAATTTACTTCTTGAAAAATTCAAATTTTCCATAAGAACTTATTTGTAATATGAACCAAATAACACATGAATTTTGCAATAACCATTCCTAATCACTTTTTATTTAACTTTTTTGAATATTTAAACATTTAAGAAGTTCATAAAAAAATTTACTTCCTTAAAAATTCAAATTTTTCATAAGAACTTATTTTTTATGTGAACTAAATAACACCTACATTTTGCAATAACCATTCTCAATCACTTTTTATTTAACTTTTTTGAATATTGGGAATTTCAGATCGCTTTTTTGCTGCACCGTATGAAATTGATCATGTTGAACCATGCAAACAACTTTTCTTTGTTAAAGGGAACTACCCAAACAAATTTTGTTCATGCAACTAAAAGAATTATAGCAATACTTGACTTAAATTCTCCTTTTCTTTCCTATAGTAAATTAACTTTAAATATGCCCAAACGATCATGGTCACCTAGAAATTAAAAGTCATGTTCACATGGTTACAACTACCCCATATAACGTCAAAATAGGGGATCCTATATAGCTTTTCCTCAACTGACACCAGGCCCATCACTTCTGCACAAAGCAAAAAATTTTCCAAAGCGCATTTCTTATCTTACAAGCCTCTGCAGATTCAGATGGCCCACGTATTTAACTCAAGTCCTCAACAACTGTTAGCAATTAGTCATATCCTTAATGTGAGGAACACGAGTTCCCAACCTTTGCTATCACGTGATCAGAAGTGAAATTCAAACCCGCCAGGAAAGCCTCCCCCAAATCCACCACCAGGAAAGCCGCCACCAGGGAAGCCTCCATCAAAAGTGAAGGTAAACTGCTGCCCCCCACCGCCAAATGGGTTGAAGCCTCCTCCACCGCCCATCCCCATATCTTCAAGGTCTTCTCCTCGGTCATATCTTGTACGTTTGTCTTCATCACCCAAGACCTAAACCACAAATCATATTGATATTCAACAAAACATTCACATTTTGGATTGTTTTAATGGAAAAAAATCACAAGATTAGCAGACATGATTTTGGACAAGCATAATCAATGTTTTCTACAATCACAACCATATATGCTGAGTGGACATTAAGTAGAAAAGCAATTTTCAGGAAAAAATTTATAATTAACAAAAGAGGCTGTTTTATTAACGATACCTCATAAGCTGCAGCAATTTCTCGGAATTTAGCCTCTGCCTCTTCCCTGTTTTCCACATTTTTATCTGGGTGCCATTGCAAGGCAAGTTTTTTGTAGGCACGTTTGATCTCAGCAACTGAAGCAGTTTTCGAAATTCCCAAAATCTTGTAATAGTCCTTGCGTTTGCTCATCTTTAAGGCTTTCTCAGCCCTCATTAAAGCTTCACGAATATTCATATCCTGAAATCAGAGACAATATTACTCTTGCAAACTACAAATATTAGTTTTAAACGAAGAATAACAAGAGACTGGAACAGTGACAAAGCAAGGCTATAAATTGAGAATGCTTTACACACACTAAAATTCAACATCATATAGAAAATTATCTCCAGCAATTCAAACCAATTAATTTAGGTGATATTCAGAATGTACAAATTCACACCATGGAACCAACCTGAGGGGATTTTTGAGCGGCTGATTTCATATCCTCCACAGCTCCCTCCCAATCCTCTGTCAAGAGTTTCGCTTCTCCCCTCTGAGATATAAGACAACTAGATGAGTAACTCTTCTAAAGAATATGTCACTGAAACATTAAAATTTTCCCATCTCACTAGACATGGTGTCTATTAGATGAGCTACTAATGACATTGACAACACAATTTGTGTATGGTAAGGATAAACATTATGATGTTTCAATTTGAAGGCAAACCTGAACAAGAGCATCAATAAGCTCTTCATTGATCTTAAGAGCTTCATCACAGCTGTCCAAAGCATCTTTTCCTCTGCCAAGCTTGACTAGTACTTTACATAAGCCAAGATAAAGATTTACATTATGTGCAAGATGATTAGGGTCTAATGCCAATGCTGCTTTAAATTCATCCACTGCTACACGCAGCTTTCCCTTACTCGCATTATCTTCAGCCTGTATGAAGCAGATGCAAGATTGCAAAGGACCGTTAGCACCCTCAAAAAAAAAAAAAAGGAACAAAAATCAATAATGAAAAAGAGGTCTTACACTTTTACTCTTTTTTAGGAGGTTTTTCAATCCAAAATATGCCTTTTTCAGTTCACCATGCTCAGGATCTAAGCGGAGACCTTTCTGGAAATGCCTGAACATATGTCCAATGGTATCATACGTTATGTCAAAAAACTTGCATTACAAGAAGTCAACAATATTTGCTACAAAGCAAACCTCATGGCCACGTCATTATCCGCTAAATAGTAGTATGCACGGCCACGAAGTAATAATGCCTGTAAATTGTTCTCGTCTTCCTTGAGGATAAATCCAGATTCAGAAATGGCACTCTCATACTCTGTATCAGCTATCAATAACTTCACTTTTAGAAGCTTAGCCTGGATAAAATAATGGATATAGAGTCAACAAGCTGGTTGCATATGCCACATCTCAGACCAAATCCAATGCTTATTTACTTCCTAACCATAATACATGACTACTGAATGCCTGGTACTAAAGTGATATATATGCCAACATACTTGTTTAGTATAGTGATTACAATCCTCAATTATCAATTATTGGTCCAATAATTGATTATAACCCTTTTGAGAAATGTTTACTTGCACTTTTAAAAATTTTCAATATGCAATAATTCCAATAGAAACTAACAGCTACTCAAAGTAGCTTTTATTTTAATCGGGATTATAAAAAGAGAAACATTAAGATTTGTATCCATATAACCTTATTTTTTTTCTTTTCTTTTGTCTTCATTGTCTTTGTTCCAACAATAAGGACAAAGACTCCCCTTACTCTAACTTTCTCCATTGTCCTTTTCAATAATTTAATATTAAAAAGTGATTTCTTTATACATCAACCAAACAAAAATAGATTATGTATAATCAATATCAAAAGATGTTACTAAACATAAAATGGATTATTAATAATCAATTATGTTTATAATCAATTATCTTGCTGCTATACCAAAGCCCAACGTTTAAAACTATAATATCATAAAGGAAATATTACCTCTGTGCAAGCAGGAGAAAAAACTAGTACAATTTTATCAATATATTCCAAGGATTTTGTAAAGTTGCTTGAGTCAAAGAAGGATTGAGCTGTTTCTAGAGCACTTTGAGCTTGCAACAACTGAGAGAGTTCCTTTTCTGCAGCTGAATTGCCAGGTTTTAACTCCAGAAACTTTTTGTAGCTCCTTTCAGATTCCTCATATCTACATTAGCCAAAAAGCACCTGAATCAGATGATTTTCCAGTTAGGAGTTTCAGCAAGCATGGCCGGGGGAAGTGAGAGAAGATTTACAAGGAGGAGGGGAAAGAGTGGCATGATGGTCACTTTCTGAACCAAACGACAATTTGTAAGACAGGGTGTCTTTTATTTCTTTGCTCACTTGTTTCAATTAATCATTCTAAGTCTTAAAAAATTGCTAGGTAATTGATGATCTGATCCAATGAGCATTGAATCAGTAATAGCATCCACCATTGTCAAAAAGCTGGTCCAGCGAAATACAGATTAGCAAGATTCATATTAGCTTGCTTTTGGCACTATCACTTGCACAGGGAAACCAGAACTGTTGAGAGTGCTCCATATGATGACACCAATTTGGTGAAAAGATTCTCAGAGCCACAAAAGAATGAGGCCACTAGAAGAAAAATACTTTAACTGTTGGGGGGCATTCCGCTCATCTTAACTTGGTCAGAATTTATGTAACCAATATATCATATGCTTTATTATTATCTTTATTATTTGACATCTTAGAAGATATCAATAAATCATATCTTTATTATTAACCACAAAATTTACCTGAGCTTGAAAAGCAGAGGGAGGATGGGGATAATATACTTGCAAATAAAGCACACCTGCATATCCGGCGAAGAAGAGATGCCCGGCGTAAGTATGCTTCTGAAAGGGTTGGATCAGCTTCTATGGCAGCATTGAGATCATCAAGTGCCTCAGTATAACGTTTCACTTTTATGCTTTGTGATGCCCTCTCAAACAACTCGGCAGCATTGCCTGGTTTTCCATCTGTCCACATCCAAATATATTATATTAAGGACTTAAGCTTGTACCGCATAAAACAACAAGTTGGCATCCAGTCAGAGATAAAATAAGAGCATCTGTCATCAAGATTATGTATTCAAGCTTTCTAAATTAGTATTGGAGAAAAAAATGGAGATGTGATATCCTTCTCATATCAAAAGAAAATATGGGCCGCAAACTACTTGAAATCTTCATAGGAAGGCATATTTTTGTTGAATGACACCATAATTAAATGAAAGTATCTTTTTTGTTCCTCCAAACCAAAATTTGGATTAGTATCATACCGATATTTGCGGCAAAATGTAGCAATTTTAATACCACAGGGATCAGCACTGAGTCTCATATACAGAAGTTTGATAAAAGATCTCTAGTAGGAAGTTTGGTAACAACAAAAAACAGCTAATAAACGACCTATCAAGCATAATTGGATCCAAATACTAACTAAAAGATCGATCGAAGCACTAAATTACATACCAAGAGCAGAAACCAGAGGTTGCAAGAGGATGAGTTGGCAAATCAAAACGAAATTGAGTATAAAGACCGTGTATAACAATCCCCTCCACGCAACGGCATCCATGAGCGCCGCAGAGAAACCCAGAAGTTTAAGCATTGCGTTGTCTTCCTCGATGATCTCAAACCCTCTTGGTATGTCACGATTAAGACTACAATATACCTTAAGACATTTCAGACCGTGACGGCTTCCCAGCGGGAAGGGGGCATTAAAGGAGCTGTGGATTTACGTAGAAAATTTCGATTTCGATAGATGTTTAATAATCGCTCAGAATTAAAATAAAAAAAAAATGAAACAAGAGTTTCTCGATCGACATGTCACCCCACGTAATTTGAACCAATGAATAGTGTACACGTCATCCATGGAGGGAACCCATTCTCAAATCTTGTGCGGCCACCTGTCAAATAATTCTGATAAGAAAATGTCGTAAAGATTTAACATTAATCTTTTGCTTGGGAGATGGGAAAAAAATTAAGGGGAGAGGAAAACGGGGAAAAAAGAAAATAGTATTTTATTGATTAGTTGAATGGAAAATGAAAGAAAAGAAAATGAGAAAAAAATTAAAAATAAAATTAATAAAAAATAAAATAAATTTAATTAAATTATGAGATTTCATAATATATAGTTAAAATGTGTAAATATTATAATAAATCAATGATTATATTTAAATTTTATTTACAAATTGAGCAAATAAAAATTACATATAAAAATCGTAATAAACAGAACAAAGCAACCAATCATCCTCTTCAAGACTATAATCTGAATTGAAATATTTTTATAAACAATCGGTTTTAAACATTAATTGATATAATGTTCCCATATGTATTGAATGTGAAACTTTAAAGAATTCACGTTTCGTCCACTAACTCTTTATAATTTTTTAAATTTTTAATTAAATTAATATAATTTAAAATGTTTTAATTAAATTTATATATTTATTTTTTATTTTTATTAAATATTTCTTATAATTTTTCTATTAAATTTTGTTAATAATTAATACACATGAATAATACTCTTTTGATATAATTTAACCATTATTGATATAAAACTTTCATACAATTTTCATTTGTATCTGAGAAACAGAAAAAACTTAGAGAAAATTAATATATTTTATGAAATTATTTCATTTTTAGAGAAAAAATAAATTATTTGCCTATCATTATATAAACCGTTAATTAATTATTGTATATGTAAGCGAATTACAAACAAAATCTAATAAAAAATAATAAAAAGTACTTAATTAAAAATAAAAAATAAGTATAAAAATTTAATCTAAGATTTTTAAATTATAGGAATTTAATTAAAAGTTGAGTAAAAATATACAAAATAACAAAATAATTTAACAAAAAAATAAACTTGGGAAAAAATTAACTATTAACACTTGCATGCAAAACTTGGTCATTTTCTTCAGCGAGATCAATTTGGCATGATTCTAATTAAACACAAAAATAGCCACTTAACGGGCAAGATTTGCCGAACTCCACATGGAGCTTGCAAAGGTTGCAGCTCCTGTAGGAGATGATTCCTGAGATGAAGGCGTTTCCTCCTTAATTCTAATTTGCCTGAGATCAGCTACGAAGCCTGGATTTGATATACGAACA
>JANHAO010008165.1:0-19555 GCA_026873985.1 Saraca asoca | reverse complement strand
ATATCATTTTCTAAAATATTGTTTTTCAACATCAAAATCAAACATATAGCTTAGAGTGATTTGATAGATGATTATTCTAAGACTAGCTAACAATCTTCATTCTAAGGCTAACATCTAGCTTCTTCAAAGTGACCTCGGCCTGCTGCTCTGCTACCTTTGCTCACTACTCTGCCACCCTAGCTCACTGCTTCACAATCTTGGCTCATTGCGCTACCCGATCAGTACATTTGAGAGCCAGGTCTAGGTCGGTTCTCACTTTGGTCAGATCATTAATTGTCCTACCGAGGTTCAATGCAACGGCCTCGTGATCCACCACTTCACAAGATAGGACAACCTCAGTGTCCTTGATCTTCTCCCTCAACTTCAGCACTTTAGCGATGACAATAGCCAACTCATCCATGAGGTTTGCCTTCTTTTCATCCTGGGCTAAAAGTGCCTTGTAAGGCTTCATCATTGTTAGTAAATTTTGAAGAACTAGATAGCCAAATTAGATTACGAAGAAAGTAGAAGAACTAGGATAAAAAAACCTTACTTACCACTAGCTCGTGATGAGATTCATAGCCTAATAACCCCTAGTGGAGAAGTCCTCTGGCTCCAGAACTTAGATCCTATTGTGAGGCCCTAGAATCATGTCGACATTGTTTAAAAGGACGTTAAGATACTCCTCTATCTTAGAGTTGGGCCCAGTAGGTTGCTCAATGACTTCGACCTCTGGTGTCACTTGCATGTGGGCAACAACCTTCTTTTTCCCCTTGTCTATCTTTCGTTTCTTAGTGGAAGGCTCAGAGGGGGTCATAACTTCAGCTGCAGTAGTCATCTCAGATTGCGAGGTAGGAATCAGCTCTTATGAAGGAGTTATCGTCAAAGCCGAGGGTTGGCTTTTAGCAATAGGAGCCATGTTGGCATCTGGAGTCGATGTGGTCTCCTCTTCATCGAGGTCGGACGGTGGCCTCCTAAGAATGAGTTTCATTATGTCCTTGTATTCCTCAAAATTTGTTGGACTAACCTCCTTCACCTAACAAATTCCTATATCTCTTGTGAGCTTAGTATCTAGAGCCAGTGCGAGCTTATGTGAATAGAATAGACTCTCGTTGAATCACAGGTCATTTTTTAGGATGTCCATAGCCTCAAATTTATTCAACACCTTAAGCTCTTCAACCTCGAAAGTCAGATGCTTGCTGGTCCCATCTACAAAATGAGACAAAAGTTAGAATCAGAGAAGTAAATATGCTTGAGTCATTAAACTCGGATGTCCTTAGCTCGTTCACTAGGAATAAGGACAAAATTGAAATTTTTGAGGTCGTGTAGGGATAGACACGAGATATAAAACTAACAAGTTTTATAATTTCCCACGTTGGATTTCCTTTTGGTATCCCCTTACAGTAATATCTTCTTATGTTCAGTTGTCCAAGCCAGAAGATAATAAATCCGATCCGATGAGCTCGTGCTTCTAATGCTGTACAAGTAGCAAAAGACTTTGGTCGACAACGATGGGAGATTTTTCCTCAAATATATTAACGCCAAGGAGTTGAGCTGGGTGTAAGAGTTAAGAGTAAGCTGGAATGGGCTAAGTTTAACTTTATTAAGGAAGTTAACAATATATGGATGCATTGGAAACCTAAGCCCAGTGGCAAGGTGTGGAAAACTAATGGCAATGAACTCACCATTCCTTAAGGTCACTTCATCAAGATGTCGCACCCACTCCACCCTTTGTGCTGGAAAGTCAGACTCGTCATCGTTTCCTATTTGGTAATGCCGACATCACTGACTTGCGCGTATCTACACAAAGGAAAAGGAATGGTCAGGTCATTACAAGTATACTGTATCTAAAGAACTGAGGTTAACAGTTTCCTATGCGACAGGCCATGTGCGCCTCAAGTCACCACATCTAAGACCCAGACTCTGGAAGACAAAAGGGACTCAACGGTTGAACCATAAATCCATAAAACAAACACAAGACTCGAAATAGTATTTAGAAACCCTAGAGTCTATTGATAGATTAACCAAATAAATCAAATCAGGCAAAAAGAAGATGCATAGGCAAATAGCTTCAGCCAACATTTAGATTTTTTAGCCACAAGCAGACAAGTCTTACACAAACCATAAAATAAAAAAGTTCAGAAACCACAAGCTAAAGAGGGAAAGATTCACTGTGATTAATAGAACCAGAAAATTTAAAGATGCATGTGAAAGTGTTTTTTAGTAAGTAGAACTTAAACAACAACTGAGGAACCAGAACAACGTCAATGACATTAGACAATAGTGAACAGTTGTGGGACTTGGCAAAGAGAACAAGCAATAAGAGCTTAGGAGTTTCAAGTTTTAAATGACAAGTGAGAGGGAGAAAAGAGTCTCTTCAATTTATATGATACGCATTGCCACCGTTAGATCTGGGAACTCATTAGCTACCCATGATCTGATAGCTCTACGAATGTTAGTAGTAAGTTGACAACAACATGGCATGCACGACTACCGAAGGCAAGAGTAATTGTGATAGGCTAGTGGCAGAAATCGAAGAGTTGTAGACAAAGTGAATGAAAGCATGCAAACGACTCGTAGGATTATGGATCGCAAGCGACGAGCCACAATTCCTAACTTACCCCACATCCAAGAAGTGCCATGTACCAAACTCTTACACAGGTTAGGGTGCATCCGTTTTACCTACCAAAATCCCACATTCAAGAAGTATTTTATGTACCAAACTCTTGCACAGGCTGTGTCCAAGAAGTGCCTTAAATACCAAAATCTTGCACGGATAATATCGAAACCCTGCATCCAAAAAGTGTTAGCCACGCACCAAACTCTTGGGCGGGTTAGGGCACATCTGTGTGACCTACCAAAATCTTATGTCCAAGAAGTGCTTTATGCACTAAACTTTTGCATGAGCCACGTTTAAGAAGTGCCTTTAGCACCAAACACTTACACGGATAATACTGAAACCCTGTGTCCAAGGAGTGCTAGTCACGTACCAAACTCTTACGTGGGTTAAGATGCATCCATGTGACCTACTGAAATGCTGCATCCAAGAAGTGCTTTATGCACCAAACTCTTGTGCAGACAACACCAAGACCTCATGTCTAAGAAGTGTTGTACACACTAAACTCATGTGTGGGCCGCATCTAAGAAGTGCCTTTGACACTAAACTCTTGCACGGGCAACATCGAGATCCCACATCTAAGAAGTGCTTTATGCATCAAACTCTTGCATGGGTCGCATCCAAGAAATGCCTTCAGCACTTTACTTTTACGCGGATAGTACTAAGACCTTACATCCAAGAAGTGCCTTAGGTACCAAACTTTTGTGTAGACAAAGGGGCATTCAATCCCACACTAGTGAAGGCGCTCAAGCACTCTGGTGTTTGAACTTGTTACCAGCTTAAGCACTCTAGTGCTCAGACTTATGGCCAACAACAGCACTCCAATGCTCGAATTCATTACTAACTAAGATGAACTAATACGATTGATTAGTCACCTACCATGGCACATATCCTTTAAGTCATGATTCATTAACTGAAATCCCTTCATATTAATTCAATTAATATTATCCAAGGTCGATTGACCTAATGAGCACTCATTTTATTTAACGATTACCGAGTTATGGTTTGTAGGGAATTATTTATGTTGCTAGTTGCGATCTATTAAATCGCTAATGTGGCGTGCTTGGAAAAAATAAGAAATAAAATGCAAAGCTTCATTACAAAACCTGTGGTCTACTAAATCGCTAATGTGGCATGCTTGGAAAAAACAAGAAATAAAATGCAAAGCTTTCTTACAAAACCTCTTTCAACGAGATAAATTTATATAAAGGATCAAGGGTACAAATCAAAGTAAGCCTACAGCTGACTGAGGAAGAGCTGAATACCAGTGAGCTTGCAACCATAATACGTAGGAGGAATTTATTTTTAAAAAAAAAAAGATCTTGCGAGCAACGACTGAGTTAAACTACTTAAACCCTCCCTCAACTTCCACTTGAGTCAACACCTTGTCCAACTTGAGCATCCCCGGGGTGCTTGGAGTGGGAGAAATGGCATTTGAGGTAAGTAGGGCAATTGTCAAATTGCCCTTAGTCTTCCTGAGTAAGGAAAGCACCCTTCAGTTTTATCAAGCTACTTGGAGGCCTAGAGACATCTAGCACCACCATGCAAGGAAACAAAAGAACACAACTAGAAGGGTTGAATTCTAACAAGCCGCAGGGTTAGCAAGCAAGCTAGACCATTCCAGCTCCTCTTTCCTATCCTCCTCTTGTGCTGAAAGCTCCTTCCTCCGCCTTGCAACTCCTGGACACCTGTAGAAACCAGACAGTTAGCTCACAAGAGGACAAAAAAGCAATAAAAGAGAAGCCAAACTTGTTAGCACCATGAGGAGGTTATGAAAAAATTCCTAGAGTTCTCAAAGAGGAGTTCTCTATGGGAACCACATGTAGCAGGCAATACATGCCTCACAATCTCATGTCAGAGACCATACATGCTTCAGAGCATTTCATTGAAGGCCAAAACTTTAGAAATATGGGGGGCTCTATCAATGTACCCATCTAGTTATTCCATGAAGTAGAAGGGGGGTCTCCCATGCCTTATATAGACTAGTTCAGCCTCACAAAAGAGTTTAGAGGATATCTGTTGACGGTGAAATTTGGTTCATACTGGAGATCCAAACTTCAGCCAATGGAGATGAGTTCAAGAATTCAATACTGCTTCAAAAGTGCAGAAGAAGATAGGCTAAGAGGAAGAGGGGGCGAAGAGATGGCGAGTTTAACATGGTTTGGCTAAATCTGAGTGGTATCGAACCCTACGTCCACGGTGGAGATTTTATTAATGTAAGAGTTACTGTTTACAGAGTTGGCCTCTCTCCCCTCTTCTAATAATGCAATCTTATTTATAAAGGAAGGAGAAGTTATATGCATTAATTACAAGCTACAGTTGTGTTACATCAAGCTATAAATGGAAAAGATAGTAAAAAGACTACAAAATAGCTGTTGCTGAATGTAGGCTACAGAGTAGGCCTTCTTGGTTGGCTGTAAACCTGAACTTGTCGGCATCTGCTACTTGGTGCTGTTACGCCAAGCGAGGTGTTGGGCATCCCGAGCGGGAATTCCTGGCTTGGGGGCATCATGGAAACCGTTGTTGCGAGCTTGAAGTTACTGAAGCGAGGTGGCGGGCTTGAGCAGGGTGATCGGTGGTTTGACGAGTTGGTCTTGCAATCTTCTCGTTGGGTCGTTGTGTCACTGCCTCATGAGGTAAGGGTCGCTTCGGGGATGTATCTGAGTGACCTCACTGCATCATTGCTTCACACCCTCATTGCCTCGCAAGGCGAGGTTTGCTTCGTAGGATGATGCTGGGATAACTTCGTTGTGCCACTTTCTGATGGGCGAAGCGAAGCTCGCTGAGTGCCTTTGGCGTGCCCGGGGATACGAGCTCTTGAAACCATTTTTTGCATATAACATAAGCCCTCAACTCTCAGTTTGCTTTACAGACTGGGAGTTGTAAGTTTCTGAGGCTTGATTCGTATCTTCAGTCAGTGTCCTCCCTTGACCGACTTGTTATGTCAGATGTCATTCCATTTTGCTTTAGGCCATGTTTTCTTCTATTTGAATACTGTAATCGGATGCTTCACGTATTACTATATGTAAACTTCTGATGATTAATGAAATACCCTTTTTGCTAATAGGCTGCGCTTTATTTTCATGACTGCTCAATCTGTTATGAGTGAGAGAGTCGCATGCAAGCTGTGCTCGAGGAGTCTCGTTTGAGACATGAGAGATACGTCCACATGAGAGCTGTGGGAAGTCATTCGTATGAGAACTGTGGGAATATGTGTGGAAGTTATGGTGACTTATTTTGTTTAAGTTTCTTCGTGTCGTAGTGGGCTAGTGGCTAGGTTTGTGTTTGTCGAAGTTTTATTTTCGTTGAGGCGAGGTGAAAATCATTCGTCGAAGTTTTATTTTTGAAGCCTCGAGGTAGGCTTAGGGCCGTCTCACCTTCAGGCATTGCGAGGTAGGCTCAAAGTCGTCTCACCCTCGATTTTGTTTTTCGTTTTGGTTTTGTCATAGCGAGGTGAAAATCATTCACTGATTTTTTGTTTTGTTTAAGTTTTTGTTGAGGCGAGGTGAAAACTGTTCGCTGAAGTTTTGTTTTCGTTGAGGCGAGGTGAAAACCATTCGCCGAAGTTTTGTTTTCAAAGCCTCGAGGTAGGCTCAGGGCCGTCTCACCCTCAGGCATTGCAAAGTAGGCTCAAGGCCATCTCGCTTTCAGTTTTGTTTTTCATTTTGGTTTTGTTGTAGCGAAGTGAAAATCATTTGCTGTAATGAGATTAAACAGTAATGTTGTAGTGAGGTGAGAACCATTCACTGTAGCTAGATTGCAATGAAGGAGTGAAAACTCTTTGTCTATATAATGCTTGGCCAATCGGTGACTTACATTAATTCAACGTTCAATAGTTGATACAATTGGTCACCATTGATGATAAAGGAATGCTACAGGATCAGAATATGGTTTTGATGGTGGGCTCAGGCTCTTGGGCGGTAACTCGGTGAGCCTGTTGAGCATGTTGTCCTGATGGTCTTACCATATAATCTTGCAGTCGGCTTCTTCTGATGAGGTCTTCTATAGTGTCTTTCAGCGCCCGACAGTCTGAGGTAGTGTGTCCAGCCTCATTGTGATAAGTATAAAACCTGCTTTGGTCTTTAGGCTTAGTGGGCACCTCATTGGTCTGGGCCTTCTGAAGTCCTCATTATGCCTTTTTGCGGTAAAGATTCTATCCTGTGTGTCCGATAGGATGCTGTAGCTCTCGAAACAGCCTTCGGGTCATTGAGGCTTCACTTTTTTCATGAGATAAGGAATGGGGTTGTTGAGACTCTTGCTACCCCTCTTTTGGCTCGCGGTAGGACCACTATGGCCCGCTTTATGCTTGGGTTCCTTCATTCTAAAAGTTTCTTCCCATCTTATTTGTTTGGTTGCCCGATCATAGAATTTGGTGAGGTCTCAAGTGGGGAACTTGTAGAGGCTTCAGTATAATTTGCCGTCTTTGTGAAGTCCTACTGAGATAGCCGTTAGAATGCGCTCATTCGAAGGATTCTCCATAGAGTTGGCCTCATGCCTGAATCAGGTTACATAGTCCTTGAGCAACTTGTCCTTACTTTGGAAAATCATTGCAAGGTGGCAAGGAGGCACGAGTTGTTTCTTCAGTGCTCGATATTGGTCAACGAATTTTCTTTGGCATTCTTCCCAGCTGTCGATGCTGCGAGCCAGGAGGCGCCTGAACCATGCTTGAGGTATTCCCCCTAATGTGGCGAGAAAGACGCGACACTTCACTAGGGGGTCAATAGTCTGGAGGTCCATTTGAGTGTTGAATGCATCTAGGTGATCGCTTGGGTTACTGTTCATGTCGTATAGCAGGATAGCGGGTAATTTGAGTTTCTATAGGAGAGGTTGCATCTTGATCTCCACAGAAAATGAGAAGCTTTCCTTACAACGAGGCTGATGGTTTTGAGGTTGTGGACGCTCCTCTAACCATTTAAGCTTGTGGAGGATTTCCTCCATTGTCTGGTTGCGTGTCTCAGACTGAGGGGTAGAGCTTCTTGCTTGTTGAGAGCCTCCCAGTTGCTGGCTATCCTAATCTTCATGAGTTTCCTTCTGAGCCTCTTTACAAAGCTGATAGAGCTGTGCCATAAGTTCTTCTTGTCTCTGCGTGCTCTGAGCTTGGGCCTGTGCTAACACTTTGTCAGTTTTCGCCAACTCTCTTACTGTGCTTTTGAGCACTGGAAGAAATTGGCCAAACATTTATGCTTCTTGAGTTCTAGGAGTAGCAACAGACTGTTGGTAAGCCCCCACAATGGGAGTGTCCTTCGGTTGGAGGGCTAGAGTGGTTGAACTCCGTGTAGTTCTTCTTCTGGCCATTGTTAGGCTGCGATGGAGACTTCAAAGAGCAGATGGTCCTAACAAACGGTGCCAAAATGTTGATGGTGAAATTTGGTTCGTGTTGGAGATCCAAACTTTAGCCAACGGAGATGAGTTCGAGAATCCAATGCTGCTTCCGAAGTGTAGAAGAAGATAGGCCGAGAGGAAGAGGGGGTGAAGAGACGGCGAGTTTAACGTGGTTCGGCTAAATTCAGGTAGCACCGGACCTTACGTCCACAATGGAGATTCTATTAATGTAGGAGTTGCTATTTACAGAGTTGGCCTCTCTCCCCTCTTCTAACAATGCAATCCTATTTATAGAGGAAGGGGGAGTTACATGCATTAATTATAAGCTACAGTTGTGTTACATCAAGCTATAAATGGAAAAGACAGTAAAAAGACTACAAAATAGTCGTTGCTAAATGTAGGTTGCAGAGTAGGCCCCCTTGGTCGGCTGTAGACCTGAACTTGTTAATGTCTGCTACTTGGTGCTGTTGCACCAAGCAAGGTGCCGGGTGTCTTGAGCAGGAATTCCTGGCTCGAGGGTGTCATGGGAACCACTGTAGCAAGCTTGAAGTTGCTGAAGTGAGGTAGCGGGCAGTTTGACGAGCTGGTCTTGCGATCTTCTCGCTGGGTCGCTGCATCACTGCCTCATGAGGTAAAGGTCACTTCAGGGATGTATCTGAATGACCTCACTGCATCGCTGCTTCACAGCCTCGCAAGGTAAGGCTTGCTTCGCAGGATGATGCCAGGACAACTTCGTTGTGCCACTTTCTGATGGGCAAAGCAAAGCTCACTGAGTGCCTTTGGCGTGCCCAAAGCTACGAGCTCTTGAAACCATTTTTTGCATATAACAATATTCGACTGTTCTTGATCGAACGGTCTGGAGGCAAACAAGATTGCTATGCTAACAGTTGTAAAACATATACAGTAGAAGTCATGGCTTGGTGTAGGTGAAGTAAAAGATTGAAGTTTGAAATGACAACATAATAGATTGAACATAGAGACTTGACAATACTACAGATTGCAAGTGAAGATTTTGGCAGCAAACTACAACTCCTAATTTGCAAAGTGAACTAAGAGTTGGGGAACTTATGTTGTGAGTATTTTCTAGACAATGCAAATTAGGTTGACAAAGGACCAACAGGAGATAAGTCCAACCAAAAAAGGCCCAAACCATCTAAGAGACTGAGGTCACTCAGTGGAGGCATCGGCTCACCAACTATGAGCCTAGGATGCAGGGTGAGACGAACTCCCAATTTGCAAACTACAACTCCCAATCTGCAAAGTAAACTGAGAGTTAAGGGACTTATGTTGTGAGTATTTTCTAGACAATGCAAATTAGGTTGATAAAGGCCCAACAGGAGATAAGTCCAACCAAAAAAGGTCCAAACCATCTAAGAGACTGAGGTCACTCCACGGAGGCACCGGCTCACCAACTGTGAGCCTAGGATGTAGGGTGAGACCAAGATAAAAACGTCAGCTTGTTAGAGATGAGTTCTAGTTCGCTGGCCAAAGTAGGTCACTCAACACAACCTTAGGTCGCTAAGATAGTGAGCCAAGCGTAAGTACGAAAGCCTAGTCAACAGCTAGAGGCACATATTCCCAACTGATAGGTTAGCCCCCAAAACCAGCACATCAGCTCTTAACAGTTCGACAATGATTTGCCCAGCATTTATTACCTAATGCCTAGCATTTATTGCCCGATGCAGTGGAAATAATCATTTTATAATTTATCAAATTATACTTGTAATCCTCTCTACTTCTATAAATAGTAGGGAGAGATCATTGTAACAGATAGTGAAAATTACATGCAAAAACTCTACTAAAACAGTGAGAAAGCATTTGTATAATGAGAGAGCACTTGTAATAAAACTCTATTGAATTGTACAGAGAAACCACCATGTAATGGCAAATAAAAACCACTGTGGATGTAGGGGCTATACTGGCTTTAGCCAAACCACATTAAAAAGCTTCCGTATCCATTGTTCTTCCTTCTTCTTACTCTTTTTTCTTGTTCACACTTGCATTTCCTAGTTTACAGCTTGAGGTTAAAGGGCTATCCTGGTTGACTAAGATTTGGATTCACTAAAACCAAATTTTACTGTCAACAAATTGTTATTCTATGAAATGCTAAAATGATATGATCTTTTGATATGATAATTGTTATAGGTGAAATTTGGTCATGTAAAGCATATTGGTAGAGACTCAATAGAAACTGAGTCCCTAAGCAAAAGGGGTCCGGTTTACTGAGGTTACCTAGAAGGTGCCACCTCACTAATCACAAGGTCGAGACATAACAAAACTAAAGGTCAGAGGTTTAGCTCGTCAAAAAATGAGTTACCCCGCTTGAGCTCATCTCGACAAGTATGAGTTTGACTTCGCTGAAGGCCAGCAATGACCCCGAGCCAAGGGTCTTGGCTGGCGAGATGAAGCCCATTGTCCAGCCAAATGATGCAACGAGACTGAGCACCAGACAAGTTTATGTTAGCTCACAGATAAGGGACCTACCCATAGAAAGTCACCTGCAGGAGCTTAAGCCGTCTTGTACATTAAATATTTGATGTAACTTATTTACAACATGTAAAATTATAATTATAACCTCCCAACCTCTATAAATAGGAGAAGGAGGATCTTTGTAAGCTAAACTGAAATGGCTTAAAACTTTGTAGAATATTTTCCAAATCAATAAAAGTTATCGTGGATGTAGGGACCAGTACTGTCTAGTTTTAACTGAACCATGTTAAAAATATTGCATGCCATAACTGCCCTTCCTCTTCACCATCTTCATTGTCTTCCTTGTCTCCCATTTTGTCAACTAGAAAGCAGTTTGGGATTTAAGAACTGATCTCAGTTAATAGGAATTTGGCAAAACTAGATTCCACGATCAACATTTTGGTGCTAGAGGAAGGGCTCATCTTCTTTCAAATTTCCTAATTTCTTTTCTATATAGCTACAATGGTAAAAGGAAGAATTATCGAGAGTTCAAACACTCTAGTTGTTCAACCGACAGACACTCCCATTGCCGAAGCTTATCGCTAGCCTATTAATGCCCTTGAAGCTGAAGAGGCACAAACATCTCGCCAACCCCAGCTAGTGCTTGATAACATGGTAAGAGAGTTGGCTGAAGCTGTTAAAGTGTTGGCACAAGCACAAGCTTAGGGTACACAAAGGCAGGAGGACATCATGACATAACTCCAGCAACTACATAAAGAAGCCAAAAATGAGACACGTGAGGATCGTGACAGTTAGTGATTTGAGGGCTTGCAATGAGCTGAGAGTTCGAATAAGACTAGCCAAAAGGGGAAGAAGAATCAACAATCCTCTGGCTTGCAATCTGAGGACCCATTGATGAGGGAAGTGCTAGAAAGGCTAAAGTGACTAGAGAAATGGCCCAAGCTTAAAATGAGCAAATTTGCAAAGAGGAGAGCTTGCCATTCTCTGTAGAGATTGAGATGCAGCCTCTCCCTCAGAAACTTAAAGTGCCTGTGATCCCACTGTACTATAGGAACTGCGACCCTTGCCACTATCTTGATGCATTTAACGTCCAGATGGACCTTCAAACAACTGATCTTTTGGTCAAGTGCCGTGTCTTCCTCGCTACATTAGGAGGCATACCTCGGGCATGGTTCAGAAGCCTTCCAGCTTGCAGTGTCAATAGTTAGGAAGAATGCTAGAGGAAATTTAGTGATCAATACCAGGCATTGAAGAGACAACTCATGTCTCCCTACCACCTCGCCATGATCTTTCAATGAAAGAATGAATCACTGAAAGATTACATAGCTAGATTCAGGCAAGAGGCTAATTTTGTAGAGAATCCTTTAGAGGAGAATATCCTAACAACGATCTTCATGGGACTCCGCAAAGATGGAAAGCTATACAGAATCTTGTACAAGTCCCTAGTGCGGGATCTCACTAAAATCTATAAGCGAGCTATCAAGCAAATTAGATAGGAGGAAACTTTCGGCATGAAGGAACTCAAACATAAAGGCGAGATGGCCAGCGCCCCTTAGAGCAAAAAGAGGAGCGAAGAGAATTAGAATAATGATTCTGGTGACCAACTCGTGAAGAGGGATAAGAGTGCACGACCCCAACATCAAGGTCGCCATGAAAGTTATAGCATCCTATCTAATACACATGATAGGATCTTTGCCACAGAAAGGGACAGGGAAGATTTTGGAAAGCCTAAGCCCATGAAAACTCTCAGCAAGTTTAAGGACTCGAGTAGAATCTGTGTTTACCACAATGAGGTTAATGCCTTAGAATGTTGGGCATTAAGAGATGTCATAGTAGACCTTATCAAAAGAGGTCGTTTGCAAGATTATGTGGTCCAACTTTCTGGATAGCGAGCTCAGTAGACTCAGTAAGTCACTAATCGAGAGCAAGAGTCTTCCATTAGAACCATATTTTGATCTTTTAATGTTATACTGAAATTAATGAAAAGCTCTTGAATTTTTATTTGAATTATCTGGTGGAACACTGCACAGAATGAGAACTATTCTAAATTGATTCAATATTATTCCTTACTAATCAGTTGAGATGCAAAGGTGCCCTTTTTTGGGGAGAAGAAGGGTAGTGAGCCTCGCCCCAATGGAACAAAACCAAACGGATACATCCAGGGGTAAGACGATGCAAAACCTACCTCGTCGATATATCCACAATGGATACATCTGGGGGTGAGATAGCACAAAGTCTATCTCGTTGATATATCCACAATGGATACATTTAGGGGTAAGACGGTGTAAAGCCTACCCTGTTGATACATCTGTAACAGGTACATCCAGGGGTGAGACAACGTAAAGCCTACTCCATCGATACATCCATAGTGGATACATTCGAGGGTGAAACGGCGCATGGCCTACCCTATAGATACTTCCAAAATAGGTAACACCTCGCACGTGGAGCTGCCATTAAACACTCAGATCTGGCAAAGAGCTATGAGCTCACTTAGGCATGAGGGTGCCAAAATAAACTTGATTACTTACCGGAGCAATGAAATTGCTGGCAAATTCAAATTCATACCACCCACTGAGCAACAAGGTTATTATGGTGCAATCAGTAAAGCTCACAACTCTCATGTGACCAAAAGCTCATAGCTCTCATGCAACTAAACACTTGTAGCTCTCATGCGACTCTTTTTCGAGGCACAACTTACATGCAACCTACCTAAATATTACTTATTGAATATAAGGGCATTCGAATGCCAAGATTTATTTTTAACTGCATATGGTCGATTAGTCATTTGAATGTCTTATTCAGTTATGATTTACAGGAATACATGTTATCATCCGTAATATACAAAGCATCCAATATAGCACTCAAGAGTTACAAAGGAAACTCATTCATTAAAAGGCCTCATTCAATGAGGTAAATTTACATAAGAAGAATGGAAATATAAAATTAAGGCATAAAGCCTACAACTATCGCTTCCATGGCCCCCAGGAGATAAACTCTAACCGGCCAGAGGATCGACGAGCACGACTTCTCCTTAATCTTCTTCTTCTTATAGCCTTCCTTAGCCAGCAGCCCCTTTCTTGACTCATGCCTAGAGTAATTCAAAAAGTACTTAAGAGTTCGACTAACAAGGTTGAAGCTCATGACAGAATTGTGAAGAAATAATCCAAGATCTGCGCAAGACTCCCCAGCAACTAACAAGAAGAGTTATGTAGGGACGTCATGTGTAGTAGGCCATTCATGCCTCCTAACTTCTTGTAGTAGGCCATACACGCCTCAAAGCGCTTCATTAGATGTTGAACTACCAAAAACATGGGTGGCTTAACCAAAGTATCCATCAAATTATTCAACGAAGAAGCAAGAAAAGCTTCTGAGGCTTTATAAGCTAGTCCAGGTTCAGTAAAAAACCTAAAGGATAATTGGCTGTTCTAGATTGAACAATCCAGAGAAAATAAGGCTGTTATGCCAACGACCATAGATTACACATAGTAAGAGGTATGGCCTAAAGTAGATGAAATGAAAAAATTGAAGTCTGAAATGACAACACAGTAGAGCAATGACTTTGACTGCATAGCAAAATTACAACTCCCAGTCTGTGAAGTGAACCGAGAGTTGGGGGCTTATGTTATAGTGAAATTTGATCCCACAAAGCAGACTGGTAGAGACTCAATAGAAGCTAAGTCCAAGTAAAAGGGGTCCAGTTCGCTAAGGTCATATGGAAAGTGCCATCTCGCTAATCATGAGGTCAAGACGCAACAAAACCAAAGGTTAGAGGTTCAGCTCATTAAGAAACAAGCTGCCTTACTTGAGCTTATCTCGACAAGTACGAGTTCAGTCTCACTGAAGGCCAACAGCAACCTCGAGCCAAGGGTGTCAACTCATGAGATGAAGCCTATTGCCCAGTCAAAAGATGTAATGAGACAAAGCACTAGACAAGCTTATGTCAGCTCACAGACAAGGGATCTCCCTGCAGAAAATAACCTGTAGAAGCCAATTTGCAGGAGCTTAAGCTATCTTATATATTAAATATTTGATATAACTTATTTACAACATATAAAATTACATCTGTAACCTCCTAGCCTCTATAAATAGGAGGAGGAGGATCCTTGTAAGCTAAGCTAAAATGGTATACTAAAACTTTATAGAATTTTCTCCAAATCAATAAAAGTTACCGTGGACGTAGAGACTAGTACTGCCTGATTTTAGCTGAACCACGTTAAAAATATTACATGCCATTACTACCCTTCCTTTTCACCATCTTCATTGTTTTCCTCGTCTCCCATTTCGTTAACCAGAAAGTAGTTTGAGATTCAAGAACTGATCTCAGTTGATAAGAATTTGGCAAAACCAGATTCCATCGTCAATAATAATGTTGTGTGATGTTATTCAAAGGTTAGTCTCTTTGACCTCATGACTTGTTTATCAATTCTAGTATGTATTATGATCAAATTTGCTATGATTTATATGCATTTGTTTATTGTTAATAAATTTATAAGTTAGGTAGGGATTTATCTCATTGGGCCCCAGACTCACACTTTTATGGACCATTTTTCAGATTCTTAAGTTATCGCCGTTGATCCATTTGGCAAATGTAATGATGGACGTTGACCTTATTGAAATAATTGTTGATATGCCCACCACCACTGTAGGGAGTCTATTAGAAATGTATGAAGTCAGAATCTATTATGTCATAATATTGAATTTAGCAGAATGCGAAGTTTTACATGAAGTAGAAATTATACCTTTAGGACCCCCTAATGTCTTACCGATGATAGTTGTGGGATGGTTAGATCCTTAAGGCATCTCCTACAAAAGTTCATGTTTTGTTACTTTTTTGAAAATTTGTATATAGTAAGGCCATAGAGTACCTATGAGGGTTTAGTTAGTTTAACCAATACTTACATATGAGGTAGTATAGAGGATGACTCATAGATCATGCCTCTGAGAACTTGATAGAAAACCATTAACACTGATATTCCCAGAGGCACATGCCTTATTTAGGCAATGTTCTTGTAAATTATATGAATATGTTTATAGCTCGATGTGTTTCCATTTTTTTTATAAGTTTATAATTTCTTGACTAACCAAATGAGTATAAGTAAATATGATTAGTAAATATTGAAATAAGTATGAGCAGAAATGAGTAAGGGAAACAGGTTAGAGGCTGGTGATATTAATTAGGGATTGGTATTTATATCGATTATAATTAGGGATTTGGGTCATGACACCAGTGATTAACGATGACAGGTGATGGTGAGTGGTAGTCAATGGCAGTAAATGATAGTAGATGATAGTCAATAACGACAAGTAGTAATGGACGGTGGTCAATGGTGGTATCAGTAGTGGGAGATGGTTAACGTTGGTGGTATTGGATAGTGGTCAATGGTGAAAGGTAATGGTAGGTGATAATTAATGGTAGCAGGTGATGGTGAGCGGTGGTCAATAATATTAGTGATGTTGGTGGTGGTTTGTAACGATAGTGGTGGTGGACATTGGTCAATAGTAGAAGGTGATTGTGGGTGGTGGTTAATGATGGTATTGGTGGTAGAAGGTGGTCAACAATAAAAGGTGATAATAGGTGGTGATCAACAATAAAAGATGATAGTAAATAGTTATCAACGACAAGTGATAGTGGTGGAAGATTCACGAGTTAACAAAATAAAAGAGAGATATGAGTGTTTTTTTTTCTTTTTTTGATGGATAACATAATTTGAAATCTTGAGTGAGAGAAGAGTTTCAAATGCAAGGAATTTATTAAGGTTAAGTAACGATAACAAATTCTACTACACTTGAATCAAAAACTCAGTGAAGGAATTAGTTTTTTTTATTTTGTTAGCAACTCCCTGAAGTTCCCTAATCAAACGCCTCCTAATTGGATTGCATAGAGCGTGGCTTTTATCTTAGGATAATATAGTAATTAAAATTTGTTTGACTTAAAAATCTTACTTTTGACTTAAAAATTAAAAGAATATATGCAAAATACCCCCTTTGGGGCAGTTGAATTTTTTTTCTATTAATTTTGAAAACTTGAAAATTAAAATTTTAAATTATACAAAACTTAGAATTGACACCTGTTATTTACTTAGTTAATTGTTTTATTAAATTATGTGATTTTTCATGCTTTTTAAATAAGAATTTTAATATTATTGTATATTAATTTCTCACATTATTTATTTGCACATAATTTCAGAACTTATTTTTAAGTATTTAATTGAAATTATGTATATCTAATTTAATTTATAATTACATAACTAAATAATTATGTGTACAAAATCATATGATAAACTAATATACAATAATAATGTAATTCTTGTTTAAAAAATTTATGAAAAATGATGTAAATTTATAAAATAATTAATTAAGTGGATGATGAGTATTAATTCTAATTTTGTATAGTTTAATGATTTAATTTTTAAGTTTTCAAAGTTGATGGAACAAAATCTAATCACTCCAAACTTGAAAGGGGTATTTACATTTTTTTTTTCTAAAAATAAATACTTAACGAACATTTTTTTTTATATTTTGAATAAAATATATTTAATTGGAGTAAAGTATCACATTTCAATCTAAAGGTAAGGTTAATATACTTTTTGTATAACTCTTGTGATGCATATAATATATGATACACCAATATGTTCTAGGCCTATAACACCAAGACAGATTCAATTTGCAAATTAAAAATTAATATATTTAAACCTAAAATAAATATTTGGAATGGGCTAATAATCGATACTGAAAGGCCCTCGTAATGTCAAAGTTGGGCCTGACAACCCAATTTAAAACAACCTTTTCATCTGGTCAATAGTATTATTTGACCAATTAATATAAAAAACATCACTCGTATGATTTAAACCATCATTTTTAGCTTCTTTTTTTTTTTTTTTTTTTTTACAAAAAGAAGATATTTAAGAGCAAAATTCTTCATACCAAAGGTAATTTTATCATAATCTAATTTTATTAGATAAGAAAAATCAAGCAAAAATTGCCTTATAAAAAATATTTTATAATAAAAAAATTAAACTCATATCTTATAAATAAACTTTCAAAAGTTGTGTTCATATATGAGAAATTAACCAAAAAAAAAAAAAAGACTCATAACCAAAAAAACCTTAAAAGTTTTTATTCACATAAAACTAATAAATAAAAGGAACTTTGCATTTAACAAATAAGTCAAAAAACTAATCATAAGAAAATAGGATCCATATATAAAAAAACCTCAAAAGTTTTTATTCACATATAACTAATAAATACAAAGAACTGCACGTTTAACTAATAATCGAGAAAAATAATTATGAGCAAATATCAGAAATTTATGTGCTTAACTAAAAATTTTAACTTAAATATAATAAATAAAGCATAGCAAATTGAGAAATAAAAAAGAAAAGTAGATTGAAAAATTGTAATATCACCTTAATCCTTAATTTTCTTTGACAAATTTTTTTGTTTTTTTTTAGATATTAATTTTTGTAATGAGACAGATAAAAAAACACAAAGTTGCAAATATTTTGTGTTAGTTTCTAAGAAGACATTTGATTTAACTAATCAAAATAGAAAAAGAATGGAATTAAATAAAGAAAAATAAAGGTAATGATAACTATTACTTTTTGATTTGTTTGATTTAGTCAAAAAAATAGAATCACATTGTTCATGATTCCTTTTTTTTTTTATTTGATGGGTGGTGGTCAACAGTGATGGATGGTGGTTAACAGTGATAGATGGTGGTTAACAGTGGTAGATGGGGGTAGGCAATGGTCAATAGTTATACATGGTGGCCAATTATAATATCTTAAATTTTCTAAAATTAATTTCAATAATGAAATAGCTTTTCAAAGAATCCAAAAAGGTTAATTTAAAAATTTCAAGAACTTTGAAATTGTAAATTCTGAGAAACAAAGTCTCAGATATAATGAAAATAAATTATATGAATTTTAAGAATCTTTAGAAATTTGAAATTTTCATTTCGAATGCCTATAGACTAAAATTTGCGTTTTTAGGATTTAATTTTTAGAAAATTTTGGGATAATCAAAACTAAGGCTGCAAGTACCCAAACACAAAATTATAGTCGTTACGAAAGTAATTAATTTAATTAAATTATGTTAAAATTTCATAATTGCTAGCTATGTTGCACGGACACCAACACGTGGACACGGACACGGACACGAAAATACGACATTTTAAAAAAATATAGGACACCGACACGTAAGGGATACGCGTAAATAATAAAAATATAGAGGTATATTTATAAATATTAAAAAATATTGTGCTCATTTGTAAATATATATATTGTAATTATTATTTTTTTATATGAAAATAAATACTCATAATATTAAATAACAGGGCATAACAAATAATAAGCTGAAAATTGAGCTTGACATGAGTGTTGAAATAAAGAATGCGTGTTCGAACTTTTTAAAATTACAGACATAGTCCTGAAATCGAGCTTGACAAACGTGTTGAAATAGGGAACGGGTGTCTGAACTTTTTGAAATTATGGACACGGCCCCGACACGTTTCGTGTTGATGTCGATGAGTGTCGGTGTTTGAAACTTTTTCAACACGCGGATACGGCTGTTATATGAAGTGTCGGTGCATCGTAGATTGCCAGCGATTGGTGAATATGTTAAATTCGGACTTGAAGTTGAAGGATTTGGTAAAGTTATTAAAGGAAAAGTTAGAAAGTTTGTCAAGGAAGAAATCAAAAGTAAACATTGACTCCAATGTTTCAATTTTGCCTTCAAATGGTTAGCTTCCTTTTTCTCTTTCTCACACCATCTCTTATTGCATTTCATGTAATATTTTCAAGCCTTAACTTGGGAAGCAAGCTCTTTCTCTCTACACTATCTCTCTTTAAGTAAGCATCTTTTTCCTTCATGATAATTTTTCATATTTTTACTATTAATTTGTCTCATTTTCTTCTTCAAATTAATACCAAAATCTTGTTGATTCATTAAGTATAATTTGAGTTATGAATTTTTGAATCCAAAAGTTATTATTTATTTTTACTATTCATCTCATGAACCTATATGAATTTCTAGTGTTCTTGGTGTTAGTCTGGATGGGTGCCCTAGACCAATTTGATTGAGCTCTATTGCATTTTGGACTATACATTCTATGATTTGGATATAAAGGTTGAACATTCATCTTATATTGCATTCATCGTGTATTGCATATGTAAGATGAAGTCCATGGTGGGAAGTTATCTCATTCAA
>JANHAO010008164.1:0-19533 GCA_026873985.1 Saraca asoca | reverse complement strand
CTTTATATCCAAATGCACAGAATGTACAGTCCAGGATGCAATAGAACTCAATCAAATTGGTCTAGGGCACCCATCCAGACTAACAGTAACTGCATATACAGTTTAGTTATTGACCATTTGTTAGCATAAAATTTGCAACAATTTATATTAATTTTATGTCAATAAATGGTCAACAACTTCAACTGCAAATATATGGTTAAGGTATGTAATTATAGTTAATGCATAAGATATATTTCAATTCCAACCCATATTTTCTTAGGCCACAAAGAGAAACCTTATGTCTTCCAATACTATGCAAAATCATAATTCCCATGGCAATTTTCTTACCATTTTCACTTGTGCCATGGGTCCATCTGATTAGTTTTCCTATGATTAGATAGTATAATTTCAAAAAATTTGATATTGTGCCATAACTTTAACCATGACACAAATAATGATTGTTGTAGAGTTTTGACCTAGTTGTGTATAATAAATGTATTTACATTCTAGCTATTGACCATTTATTAGCACAAAATTTACAACAATTTATATTAATTTTATGTCAATAAATGGCCAACAACTTTAACTACAAATAAAATTAATGTATGTAATTACAATTAATACACAAGATCTATTTCCATTCCAACCCATATTTTTACACTGAAAAACGAAACCCATGTCTTTCAATACTATGCAAAATCAGAATTCCTATGACCATTTCCTTGCACACTCACTTATGCCATGGGTCCATTCGATTAATTTTCTCGTGACTAGATAGTATAGCTACCAAAAATTTGATCTTATGACACGAGTTTAACCGTGGCACAGGTGATGACTGTTATAGTGTTTCAACCTAATTGTGTGCCATAAATGCATCTACAATTTAGCTATTAACCATCTATTAGCATAAAATTCAAGACAATTTATATTAATTTTATGTCAATAAATGGCTAACAACTTTAACTGCGAATACAATTAATGTAAGTAATTGTTGTTGATGCACAAGAGTTGTTTCCATTCCAACCTACATTTTTCTAGGCCACAAAAGAAAACCCCATGTATTTTAATACTATGCAAAATCATAACTCCCATGACAATTTCCTTGCTATGCTTACTTGTGCCATGAGTTCACTCAACAAGTTTTGTCGTGACTAGATAGTATGGTTACTAAAAATTTGATATTGCGTCATAACTTTAATTGTGGCACAAGTGATGATTATTGTAATGTTTCAACTTGATTATGTACAATAAATGCATCTACAATTTAGCCATTGATCATCTATTAGCATAAAATTCATGACAATATATATTAATTTTATATCAATAAAAAGCCAACAACTTTAACTGCAAATACAGTAAATGTATGTAATTGTAGTTGATGCATGCGAGTTATTCCCATTCCAACTTACATTTTTTAGGCCTTAAAAGGAAACCTCATGTCTTTCAATATTACGCAAAATCATAAGAAACACATTTAGCAATGTGGGAATAAAACTTTGAGTAGGATTTATTTCAGAGTAATAGAATTATTTTTTTTAAGTTCAATTGTATTGATAATAATATATTAGTTTACTAGTAGAAGACATTTTGAAAGGTCATGAATCAAAGTTTAATGGCAAGCTATTTATTTATTAAGGAAAATCTTTTTATGCAATATTATAACTCTTATAGTATTTGAAACACTCTAGTATGCTTCCTACTGTATCATATTTCAAAATTAAGAGTAATGTTAGTCTAATTATTTTATTTTATATTTGTTTTACAATGTTTTATGTTATTTGTGCAAGTGTAGGAGAGTGAAGGAGAAATTATTACACACATTTCTTATACTAAAGATTGTAAAGAATAATATCTGTTATAATATAAAATAAATAAAATAATCATTAAAGGTTATCGAATGCTGCTCTAAGGATGTAACTTTTAACTTAATAGGACCTCCTCTAAGATATTATTTCTTCTTAATCATTATAAGTTGCATATCTCTTTATAAGTTACGAAGTCTCAAACATTTTTTTAATGTCACAAACCATCTCCAAAGCTCATAGGCTTTCTTCTTATGTTATAACTATTCTCCATATATGTAGAGTGTTTAGTCCTTAATACAAATCAAGAGATACAAAGAGAATAATATTAATATGAAAATTTTCTACAAATGATTGGCTTATTATTTTTAGCCAAACAATACCTTTGCATGTCCCACTTGTAAAACCAATGTAGGTATTTATAGGAAAGTTCACGGCCCTTAGCCTTCAATATAAGTGTACCATTGACTACAATAACCTACATCTCATTCATGAATTTTTGCCCACATTCAAAAACTAAACCTATTATTCATAGGCATTGAAGCTAATTTCATTTATAACATTAAAATTATTTATTTAGAATTTCACATTAAGTGAAAAGAATCATGTATCTTGAATTTATTTACATTAAATGAAAAGAATCATGTATCTTAAATTTCTCTACATTAAGTGAATAAAAACTTTTTCTAAAACCAATATAATTAATATTTGAAACTATTAAAATTCTTACAATCTCTCACTTGGTTTCAAAGCACAAAATAATTTTTTATAAGGCCATGATAATAAGTATTATCTCAAATCATCCAGTATAAATTTTATATAGTTATCCCAGGCTTATGTAAAATATATATCATCTAATTAGAGATTGGAACTAAATCTTATATTGTCCTCATTCATATTATACTCAAAATTTAACAACATGGGTAAAGTTATATTCTAATTTGAGTATTAGCTACTAAAGAAATATGCCTCCAAATATTCTATAAATCTAAACAATTTGATACTCAATCATCTCTCTATTGAGACCCATACTCGTAGGCATATACATGATAGAGAAATTGAATCTCAGGACATAACCATGAGTGCTTAACAAAGCTATCACAAAAAAAAAAACCTATGGAATCGATCTATTTATTTCATACTTAGAATCTCAGATAAAGCTGCATTTTATTCTAAGTATTAGCCATTAAAAAGATGCACCCTAAACTTTCAATTGGCCTAAACAATCTGAGTCTAATCCTTCATCTTCATCGATGCCCTATCATATATATATATATATATATATATATGCAAGTATATACCTGATGGATAAGCTGAATCTTGAGATATTCATTCATTTCAGAATACATGTATCACAAAGGAATCAAATTCATATTTTGAATATAATTATACTAATAGCCTAAATGGATAAATCTGCTAAATTATCTTATTAATAATATCTTTTTCATATCAACTTCTTACTTTTCGAGCATGTCTTAAACCATTAATATTATCTTTAACATTCTTTACCTTAGAGTGACTTATAAGATCATTCACAATTATCATATCTAAAGAATTATTATAGAGGATCACTAACTTTAAACATGGTATTACATAAATGCTAATGAAAAAAAAAATTCATAAGATATACCATTTCTCAAAAGCTATATTAATAGCAACATACATAGTCTTTATAGTGAATTGGTCTACACAATCTTTTTTTTTTTCAATTTTCTAGGGATATTGCACTTCAATCAAACATAAACATAAGGATGGTAATTAACTTCTGTGTATCCATACAACCGTATGATCAAAATCTAAATAACCTATTAGTTATATCTAATCAAATTAATTAGTTAGATCACATGACATAGTATGCTTTGAATGTTTACTTTATCCTTTTCTAGCGACTCTTTGTAGGATAAGATTAAAATCTGACAAGAACTCCCATTTAATAGGCAAAATCAAGCCTAGTTCACATTAAAGCACATATAAAGCTACTTCAACTAGAAGCATATTGGAAACAAGGCTTCATTAATCCTATTTTAAAAAGCATCATGACAAAAACATACAAAAAAAAAAGTTTCATTAAGCCTATTTTAAGAAGTAATGGAACAATCATTTATAACTTATGCCATAGGGAATATAACCATCATAGCAATAATCAATCTTAAGCCAATACAAAATAGTATTTATAATTTTTCTAGGACAAGTTGAGTCTCTTTTGTGCTATCTCTTTTAATAATTTTGATACTGTTAATATTTGAGGTTTCATCTATATCTTTCATATCACTCATACAAAAGGTTAGATTTTTTTATCTTTATACAAAAACACACTTCTCTATAAGCCAGAAAAAAATATTGTCCACTTAGATAATCAAAATAGTTATTTTAGCTCCCACTATTTTCTCATATACTCAATAATCCTCATAATTTTAAATAAAATTATATGCTTTAATAATTTCTTAGGATATAAGATCCTATTATTTGGAAGATTGATTAGAATATAAATTATTTACTATCACTTTCCTCATAGCCTCTTGTCACCTTTTCTTTTAGGAGAAAATATTTCTCGTTATTTAACTAATATTTGAGAAACTTCAAATTTATACTTATAATATTCACAATAATGATTTCTCTTTAAGAATTTTTTCATAATCAAAATTTTTTTCAATAAATTTCACATACATGTTCTCAATGATCATATTATCTATTGGATCATATAGTCTATATCCTTTTAAACACTTTAGATAACCAATAAACACCTTTTTGGATTTGCAACAAATTTATCTTTATGAGGTTTGGATATAATAACACAAGTGACACAAACCTAAACTTTCAAATAATTCTACTTGATTACTTACTGATCCAAAATTCATAATGAGTCTTCTCATTAGTTGTAGAATGAACTTTATTTAGAATGTAAACAATAGCAAGAAGAATTTATCTAAAAAGTAGTAAAAAAATTGACAAAAGCCAAAATATACGTTACCATTTTTAACAAGGTCCTGTTGTGCATTTTAGAAACTCCAATCTATCTAACTATATGTGGCATACTAAGTAAATAAATAATATCATTCTTATTATAAAATTATCAAACAAATCAAATTAATATTTACTTTCACTTAAAAAATATCTTAATCCTTCTGCTAGTGATATTCACTACTTCTAACTTGAATTATTTAAAACTTTATTACCTTGCTCATATTATGTAAAAGACATGGCTTTCTAAATTTTAAAAATTCATCAATAAATACAACAAAATAAGTAACCATTTCCAATATGCATACCTGTATAACCATCAATATTCAATTGGATTATATAAAAAGATATATATTTTTTCCTTTTTATCAGTCTTTAAGGGGAAATGAAACTTAGTCATTTTTCTATACAAATAACTTTTACAATATCTTTATCATTTTTCTATACAAACAACTTTCACAATATTTTTATTAATATGACCAAAACAAATATGATAGAGATAAAATTCATTGGATTGGATATTATCAAATCCACCACAACATTTCCATATAAATGAACTTGATATATTTTCAAGTTTCTAAATCCTTGTAACACAACTTCATGACAACATTTTTTTTTGTCAAAGAAAATTCAAGTTTCCACGAACAAGCAACAAACAATTATTATTTTTTAATCAACGAGAGATAAAAGCAATATTCTTATAAAAGACTTTATTATAATTCAATTTTAATAGAAGTTTTATCATGAACTTTCATAAAATTGAAATCTTGTCCATTATCAATTTTCTTGATTTTCTAAACACATGAAAAGCAATAAATATATAAATTATAACTCCTAAATCAGCCTACTAACTAAACAACTTAACATATGAAACACAATATTTTAGAAGACAAGACTCATTTCTCTTATGTTCCATTTTATTTATATGATAATCCTTTTTAATGCAACCAAGCTTGTTGCATTGAAAGTATATTTACTATGTAATAATCATCTCATTCTTTTGAAATAGAATTTCTTATAATTTTGAAATTGAGACTTAATCTCATTTCTTATTACAACTCTTATTTGGCTTCAATTATCAATTAAAATCTCATATTTGATAATTTTCTCAATTTTTCGCAATATTTATATCTCTTTGGTGATAAAACTTATAAATAAGATGGTTAAACTCTCTAACAAGACTCAACTAATGTATAAAATCATCAATAAACATATATAGCTTTGGAATGGCTTTCATGATAGTGGAGATAATAGCTTTCATCTATAATTTTATGACAAAACTTAAACCCTTTATCACCAATTCATTCACATGTTTTCTCGTATCAGTCTTTTTATACATTTTGATCTAGTAAAATTTTTTTTACAAATTATTAACATGAGAATCAAATCCCTTTTTTTATTTAGCTTCCACTTATCTAAAATTTCTTTTGTGATCTATGTGTAGAAATTAGTCATATAAAAAGTTTTATAAGACCACTATCACTTAGAATAATATCATATCTTATTCAATTTAAAGGTTAAAGGATTAATTGATACAGCTCTCACTTTCTCAATTAAAAATTTAATTTTACTATTATATTTGAGAATGTTAATAATTATTTTCTAATTATTATAACTCTTCAAGTCCCTTTCATATTATTTATTATCATTAAGTACACCATTCTCAGTAGTCACTAGTTAGGAAAAGAAAGATACGTATTCCATGTAAATAATATCCTTACAATCATGTAAGGTCAAGAGTATATTAACTTTTTGTTCTCAATTCACATGGTTAGTATCATCCTGTAAATTAGGTTTGAGAATATCACAAACACAAATCTATCATTAAACATAGAAAAAAAATTCAATTCACATTACTTTAAAAAAAAAATCACTTACCCTTAGGAATTTGTGATAACACAAAGTAGATTTTTTAAAAACTTAATAATTCATACTTACCCATGGGGGATTCAATCAAATTATCAAAATATACATATCTATATTACCTATTAGGGATTTAATGAAACATAAAATAATAATAAAATTTTTAAACAATCAATATACACATATATTTGCATTTTTGGTTGGGGATTTTGTGAAACGTGAAATAATAATGAAAACTAAAAAAATATAAAATCAAAATACTCATATGTTTGCACTACCCGTTGGGGATTTTGCAATTTAGAATAAATAACATTATAGGTAATTACGAAAGAAAAATTAACACAAAATTATATCCTTAAGAGTGCTGGAGTTTAGTTATAAGATGAGCTTGTGACAATGACCTTAAAAAGTACAGGTGTGTGCAAGCTAGAATAAGAGTGGCAGATTACTCTTTGTTCAACCCTGTTGACTATGGTAAGTGATTCCATCGAGGTATCATGTTTGAGTGATAGTAGAAACACCAATCAAGTGTCATGTTCATGTTTAGAGAGTGGTGTCATTCAAGTGGTAGAATACATAACAAAGTATGATTCAATGTTGGAACCATGCAAGCAAACTTGTGAGCAAAGAATGAGACTTGCAAGCAAATCATGTTTTGTTAGCAAAAGATGATACTTGTACCTAAACAATGCATGAAACTTGTGTTCCTCATATCGATAGTATGAGACATTACATGTGGAGCATGTTAATAATAGGCACACCTAAATGCTTAGCTCATGCTTAACTACAAAGATAATCAACCTCCAGAGTTATAGAGATAGCTCATTTTTCATCATCAACAACAAGTTAAGGGTACAAACAGAAGAAAGCCTGAGAAGAGTTGAAAAAGAGCATATCAAAGACTTTCAAAAAGTAGTGTTAGACTAAAGTATTAACAACAAAAACATTGGTGAAGTATAAAAAGACAAACAAAAAAGAAGTCAAAAGAAGAGTTCAAGTTAAGCAGACTGAAGATTCTTTTGAAGTTATGTTAGGTTGAGTCGTCAATGAGGGTATTAACGTTTTCAAGTGGGGGAGAATATCACAAATTAGGAATTGTGACCAAATTTGACAAGCAAACATGCTTTGGTCCAGTTAAAACTTTGCACAAAAATTAAGTATGATGAGAAGATCATTCGGTGCGAATCTGAAAAAAAATATCAATGTTTTCAAGTGGGGGAGAATATCACAAATTAGGACTTATGACCAAACAAGCAAACATGCTCCGATTTAGATGAAACTTTGCAAAAAAATTAAGCATGAAGAAAAGATCATGTGGTGCAAATCTGAAAGAAAATATATATGTAGATTATTTTTTCCAATTTTGAGGGCGTTTTTGTAATTTGGATCAAGATAACTTGTCTAGTGCAAGTAGATAAGTATATGATTATAATCTTTGAAATTTTATATTCGCTTCGATGTATTATGACGTATTAAAATCTTTTCGAGTTAGGAAAAAAACCCTTATGTCAATTCAGAAAAAAAAAATATTTACTTATGCTATTTGAACTTTGGCTTAAAATGCTCTTTAAAAGGGAAGTGTCTCGTAACTCAAAATGGGTATTGAGTCACCAGTCTAAGGGTCAAGTGTGTGACTAGGAGCCTCCTCTACACATCTATAATGAGACTTTTTAATGTGAATAAAGAAGTAAACCCTCTGCAATTGAAATATCATTCTACAAAGTTTATCCTCTTTTGGCCGCATTTATTGGCATTTATTTGAATGATTTGGTTGCTTATGTGTTGTATGATTTGTATATATAGTTGTCTCGATGTAATATAAATTATTAGTATTGCATGTCATTTTAAAAACTAAGATGATGTATGATCAATTGGCTAACTTATCCTTAGGTATTAAGTGACTGTCGAGCAAAGGGTTTAAGAACCACACATTGTGACAATCGAGCTGTCGGACCATAACATTTTAAGATTATATGACAATTATATATTACATAGAGCTTTAATCACTTGTATTTGTTAAAAAATAATAGATTTTCGCATAATATAAAATAAGGAAATAATCATAAAAGGTTACCAGATGTTGTCATAGAAATATAACTTTCAATTCAACAAGACCTCTTTTATAATACAATTTCTTTTTAATTCTTATGAGATTAGGTTTCTTCATAAGTCATGAATTTTTTCTGTAAGTCTCGTATTTTTTCTTAAGGTCATAGGCCATCTCCAAAGGTCTCAAACCTTTTTCACAAGTTATGAGTCTTTTCTATATACGTGGAATGCTTAGTTCTCAATGTAAATCAAGAGATATAAAAAAATAATATTAATATGAGAATATAAATGATTGACTTGTTATTTTCAACTAAACAATATCTTTGCATGCCTCACTTGTAGGACCAATGAAGATATTTATAAGAAAGTTCAAGATTCTTTGCTTCCAATGTAGATATACCACTTACCAAAATAATCTACATTCTGTTTATAATTTTTATCTATATCCAAACACCAAATTTATTATTTATATGCATTGAAACAAATTTCATTTATGACATTAAAATCATTCATTTAAAATTTCACATTAAATCAATAGAATTATGTAACTTGAATTTCTCTATATTAAATGAATATAAATTTTTTCTAAAACTGATAAAATTAATATTTAAAATCATTAAAATTCTCATCAAACACTCATAAAATGATATGTTTTTGAAAAACTTAAATAAAAGTAAACTATACATTATAATTTAAATATTTTTCACATGAATTATGTTATAAATAATTTTGTGTAGTATATGTAATGTACAAAAGAAACTATGTGAAAGGATTTATGCATCTAAATTGCAATTTTCTCACTGAGATACTCTTCACTGAATAGACATTGCCTTTTTATATTATGAAGGAATGTATTTTGAAGGAATAGAAAGCTCATTCCTTCTTTCTTTGACTTTAATTCTTGTATTTCTTAAAAGGGACAGTATAGTTGAATTTACAGCTTCAACGTAATTAATAATTTGGGTAAATTTAATAGTATGCACGAAGGTTTAATCATTTTAATAAAGTTAAAATATGCACGAAGGTTTAATCTTTGACCTTAATCTCTTTATTTTGTCTTGCGTGAAAATGTTAATACTAAATTCTTACTTTGAATTTGGAATCAATGATAGTTTTATGTAAGAGAAAGAGATGAATTTTGTTTTTTTCTAAAAAGTCAAAAATTTTGTATTTATCTTTATTTTTTTTCAAAATAAAACTAATAGGATTCTACAAATATGGGTGGTTCAAATTCCTTTCAAATTGCCAATAGATCTCTTCTCTCTCTCTCGTTTGAAATGACAGTTGACTTACCTAATTTATTTTCAATTGCAATTTTACCTAATATATTAAACATTTATTTATAATTTGTTAAAATATCCTTTTATCCAATTGTCAACGTTCAGCTAAGTTGGAAAGGGATTTACAACCTCTCTATTTCTTTGATTGTAAATTCAGAAAATAAAAAAAATGACATAAAATTTATTTGTGGATCTCTGCATACATACGTTACTTAGGTTTGAATTTTTTACGAAATTTTTTTGGGCTAACCTTGGATAGGTCCAAAGATACCAGAAAAAGGTACGATCCAAGGTTAGCCCAAAAAACTTTGATCCCACTTAATTAAGCCTAGTTAGTCCAATAGGTCTGGGCTTGGGCTTTGACAGCTAAAACATTGTTCAGTTCTCTTTTTTTTTTTTAACCACCAGAGGCCCGAGGGCTTGGTCCTAATTGCAACACTCGTTGCCCTCTTTAGCGGTGATATGGAAATAGACAAGGATAAATCCTTAGCCCACCTCTTCCCCCCTTCCCTCAATGTAGACCAAAAAATTTTTTTTTGTTTCTTTTTATAAAAAGCTAAATCCATATATAAAAGCCAATATAATATAGGATTCCTTTCGAGAATATTATATAGAGGTAGCAAAATGGATAAATATCCATGAATCCATCCAACTCTTTCATCTTTGAATTAATTTAAATCCATTTATAATATTTAGTCCGTCAAATAGATGAATGAAATACTAAATTAATCCATTTAATAAAATGGTTATTAAAAATTTATCAATGGATATTCATAACCCATCCAACTTAATTTTTATTCAAAACTCAAAATAAATATTTTTAAATAAAAATATTATATTAAAGTAAAATACAAAATTCTAAAATCCAAACATAGTCAAGTATGTCGATAGACCTTACAACTGTGGCTCATATGTAGCTATTTATCCATATCTAATTATTAGCCTTATTAAATAAGGGTCATATTGAGTTAACTTATAGATAATCATTTATTTATTTATATTTATGTTTAACATTTTCATATGATAAAAAAAATGGTATATTTAAAATCTTTTATAGGATAAAAAGGATTTTATATTTAGCATTTTGATCTTTGTAAAGAATTTTATAATTAAAAATTTTCTTAAAAGTCAATTAATATTTGTTTATAATATATATTCAACTTTAATTTCTATTTAAATATTAGTGATGGGTTATTTGTTTTAGCAAATTATCAATTTTTTTTAAAGAAATGTTAACTTCAAATAAGGTATACTTTTTTTATTTCTAGATATTTCAAATTTTAAATAAATATCAATTTTAGATCACATTTATTCAATTTTTATTTTTATACATATTATATATATAATATGTAGAAAAATTTTAAGTTAAAAAATATTGTGAGTATTTTTAGGCAATGCAAAATGGACCGACAAAAGCCTAACAAAAGATGAGTCCAATCAGAAAATGGCTTAGATCACCCAAAAAACTAAGGTTGCTTGACAGAGGCACTAACTCGCCAGTCGCAAGCTCAGGACGCAGGATAAGATCAAGATTCCAGCTTATTGAGGACGAACTCCAATTCACTGGTCAAAGTATGCTGCTCCAACCATCTTTCAGAAGACTTGCTTTGATTGAACCTGAGACGAGATTAACTAGCATAGCCAACAGGTCGCCTAGCATAAGCTTGGACTGCCAAACGAGCTATCCCAAGCATAGGTATGGAATGCCCAAGTTCAGTCATTAGCTAAGGCACATTCTCCTAACTGACAAGTCAGCCCTAAAACCAATACATCAGCCTCCAAAAATTAACAATGAATTGCAAAGCATTTATTATCCATTAAGCATTTATTGCCTTTAGCAATAGAAAAAATAGTTTTACAACTTGTCAGATTACGCTTGTAACCCTCACTACCTTTATAAATAAGATGAGAAATTATTGTAACAGATATAATGAAAAATACATGCAAAAATTCTGTCAGAACAGTGAGTGAACTCTTGTTCTGTTACTCTGTTGAAATACACAAAGAAACCACCGCACAAAAGTGAATATAAACCATCGTGGATGTAAGGGTCACACTGACTTTAGTTGAACCACATTAAAAAGCTTCTAGTGTTTATTGTTCTTTCTTTTCCTCTATCTCTTCGTTGCCCATATACACACTTGCAACTTGTAATTTTGGGATATACTGGACTTTACTCATTGATCAATATTCTAAAAAAGAAAAAATATGATAATAAAAAATATTTTATTCTTAGTTTATTACTCATTTTTTTCAATTTTGTAATACAGATAAAATATTTTTAAAATATAATTTAAAATTTTAATAATAAAAAATTATTTTTTAATGATAGATTTAAAATATAATTTAAAATTTTAATAGTAAATTTTTTTTTTTAATAATGACAACAAAATATAATTATAATGATAAAGAATAACAAGAATAAAAATGATAGAATAAATAATATAAAAATAATTATTATTAAATTGATAAATGAATGGATTGGATCTAATCATTTATGTATGAGTTATGAGTTAATATATGACTTATATAAAATTTTTATTGGATTATAAATGAATCAATAAGTTATTGCTAATTTATACATTAGTGACACATTCAAAATCCATCTAAATCATTCATTTGACACCTCTAATATTATAGCAAAAAAGAATATATCTCCTTTTAGCTCATAATTATTTTTAAAAAAGGGTTAAACTATGTAAAAAAAATGACAAAAATATATAAAAAGCTATGTAGTTCTTTTTCAAGTGTTAAGAGTACAAATAATCTGTGAAAGGTAATTTATTTTGTTTGAGTCATTCACTCACTCTTGAATACAATGTAGTGATAAAAGTATGCTTCGTTACTCTTTTTAAAAATAATTTTTTTTATATTTTTAAAAATAAAAAAATTTTGTTTTGAATAAATTTTTTGCAATTAATTTTTAAAAATCATACTTTGAAATTAATGTTTTAAAAACAAATTTTTTTTTTGAAATATTTATATTTTTTCCAAAATAACCCAAAAAAGAAAAAACTTCTATTAATGACATTATTATAATTAAAACTATCCTGAGAATAATCTTATTAAATATCTTTTATTTTATTTATTTTTAAAAATTATTTTTAAACCTTATTCTATAAAACTATTTTAAAACGCTAAAAAATGAAAACACAAACAAACATATGGATAATTTCTTCTCTTATTTGGTTGGTTTTTCCATTTCCTTTCATATTTATTTATTTTTGATAAAATAATAAAATACTGATCTGAAATATTTGTAAAAAAAGGATAATAATTATAAATATTATATTAAATTGAAAAATTACAAATACTGATATTAATAATTTATGTTGATGGTCATCCACCAAAAAAATCTAACATTATATAAAAATAATAAAAAAAGGTTGAAAAAATTAAAAAAATGATTAATTCAACCAAATTCAACAAAAAATCACTATCTAGTTATTCACTTTCTCTAAGACCAAAGAAAAACTGGTATCTCATTTTGTCACTACAATTCTCTCTCTCTTGCCCCCAAAGACTTGCACGTCACCACAAGCCACTGGTTAAATACTTATTTAGGTCAAATAATAACCTTTTAATTATCAAAATACCATTACATCATTTGGATTTAACGATACACGTGCCATGATCTCATCCTTTATTGGCCCACACATCTGTTGGAAGAGAAATTTTTTTATACATTTACTGTATTATGTAAAACTACTAATTATTTGACTTATATATTTGAAAAATATTACCTTTTAAATAACTTTCTATTAATAATTCAAAATTAGTTATTTTATATTTAAATATCATTTTAAATAAATGTATGTGTGTTGTAAGCAAAATCCAGGATTTCCTAAAAGGACTGGCAGAAGACTTAAGTAGCAGCAGAGTCTCAGATTGCTAAGGTGCTAAGGACGCTAAGTCTCGTTTCATTCGCTCAACAGCTGTCCTTGCACAAGCTCACTTCGGTAAGGACAAGCTCGACCCCATTACCTAAGGAAACGATGGCGACCCCAAGTTAAAGTTTCTGGTTCGCGAGGTGTGGCATTCAGCGAGAAGCTCGTTGGGCAGGAGACAAACATGCATCACATCCAGCAGACAAGGGTCCCACTCGTAGAAAATAATCTGTAGGAGCTGAATTGAAGGATATGTTTTGTTTTGTGGACACACTGCATGATGTAATATATTTACAACTTGTAAAATTACTATTGTAACCTCATTCTCTATATAAATAGGAGAAAGGAGCACTCTGTAAGCATCGAAGAGACTGGAATTGCCATACCAAAACTCTGTAAAAAATTCTTTTAAGTTAATATACTAATGTAGACGTAGGATCTGGTACTATTTGGATTTAACCGAATCACGTTAAAAATTCTATGTCTTTTGTTGCTCTTCTTCTTCTTCTTGCCTTTCTGCATTTATTTATTGTGAATACAACCAGATTGCAATTTGAGTTCCAAAAGAACCTTTTCAGTTGGCTGGATTCCAGTGGAACCAAAATCCGTCGTCAACATTTTGGCGTCTTCTATGGGGACTCATATGCATTATGGTTGGTTTTCTATGTTTAAGTTCATCTTTTGTCCAGTCGTGATGGCTAGAGGAAAAGCCATCAGGAAGTCTCAGGCCATCAATAACCACCTTGAAGGTCATACGGTGAGTTCTTCCACCGCCAGGACCGCCAACGGCTTGCCCTCCTCTGCTCACCACCAGCCTACCATTACTATGCCTCAGAATGGTAAAATACAAGCTTGGCACCAATGTCAAGAGGCAATAGAGAATATAGTAAAGGAAATGGATGAAGTGTTTAAGGTGTTGGCACAAGCGCAAGCTTAGGGTGTACAAAGATGGGCTGAAGTTATCACGCCCGAGAATGGTCACCAGCAGCAGTAAGCTAGAAGCTCGAATAAGGCCAACTAAAAGCACATATCAGGTTGCCGCTTGTGCGACCAAGAAGGTAGGAAGAGTCACCAGGCTTTTAGCCAGCGCTCAAAAGCATTAACTTAGTTGGTAGAGGAGTTATTGCAGAAAGTGAAGCAACTGGAAGAACACTCTCAAGGCCGAAGCAATCGGGGACACCCCGAAGGACAATCCCTCTTCTCCGAGGAGATTGAGTCAGAACCCCTCCCGCAGAAGCTTAAAGGTCCCACAGTTTCGCTGTATAATGGGAATAGCGATCCGTGCAGCCACTTGGACATGTTTAACTTCCAGATGGACCACTAGATAAACAATTCCCTGGTTAAATGTTGCGTCTTCTTGGCCACATTGGGAGATGCACCTCGAGTTTGGTTTAGGAATCTCCTTGCTCCCAGCATCTACAGCTGGGAGGAATACCAGGAAAAATTCCTCAGTTAGTACCAAGCATTGAGGAAGCAGCTCACGCCCCTTGCCATCTCGCTACAATCTTTCAACATAAGCATGAATCGTTGAAAGATTATATTGCTCGATTTAGATGCGAGACCGACAATGTGGAGAGCCTATCCGATGAAGCCATCTTGATGACTATCTCAACAGGGCTCCGCAAGGATGGCAATCTATATAAAAATATATATAAATCCTTAGTTGCAGACCTGGGTGAATTTTACGATCGAGCCTCTAAGTAGATCAGGTGGAGGAGACTTTTGGTTCGAAAGAGTCCACACAAAAGGACGAGGCGAGCCCGTCCACCCAAAGTAAAAAAAGGAGTAATAAGGGCCGGGATGATGGCTCCAACAATCAACCCACCAAGAAAGCCAGAAATGAGCAACTTCCATGTTCAGGCTGCCATGACCATTATAGTATCCTATCAGATACCCCGAAGAGGATATTTGCTGCGAAAAAAGGCAAAGAAGACTTCGGGACACCTAATCCAATGAGGATTCCTTGTGCTAATAGAAACACGAACAAATTCTGTGCTAACCATAACGAGGTGGGGCATAACACTTTGGATTGCAGAGCCCTTCGAGATGTGATTGAAAACCTCATCAAGAAAGGTCGTCTGAAAGATTATGTGGTACGACCTGCAGGGCATTAGCCCCGTCAGCTCTAGCGAGATCTTGATAAAGAACAATCAGTCATAGTGAAGACTATTTATTGATCTTGTAATATGAATATGTAAAAGCAATTTGAATCCCACGCTTACAGTTCCTGTTTAGTCTTCGGTAAATGTCAATTTGGAATCAAGCTCCCAAGGAAGCAAGCTCTCTCTCATTATGATTTATGATTATATCCTCTAAATCTTTGGGTTAAATTGGTATTGTACTAGTACGACCTACTTTATGGCACCATTCTAATGCGATTTGCCTGTGTATATGACTAACTTTCTTAGGCACCATATACACGGTGTTTCACCTCGCGCATGACTGATGCAGTAGTCGAGACCGATCAGATTAGAAATTTATACAATCAGATTACCTAAACTACTTATAGCATAGACAATACTGGGTTAAGCCCTTGGATCATTTTAGGATGATGATATCAATCAAATTAGGAGTTGGAAATAAGGGGGGTTGGCAGTAACTAAATCCTACAACTACACTAACATGTAGAAACTAAACAGAGATAAATAAACCAACCAGCTAAGGGAATCAACTAGCTTGAGATTAATGTATCCTTGATCACTAAATACTCATCCAATTACTGAAAATCATAACAAGAAGTATTGAAATGATTAATGAACCTATCCTAAGCAGTCAAGATTCAGTCAAGCAAACAACACATCAAAAGCTCAATGCATTGCCTAGTTTTCCTATCCTCTTCCTATAATTGATCATTAAGTAACAATAATATAACATCTAAATCAAATGAAGCCATTCAAATTAGATATTCATAGCAAAACAGAGAGGAAATAGAAAATAAAATGACTAACAATTGAATGCAAAATGAAGGAACAAGATCTCCACATTAATCTTCAAGTTTTGTCAACTTTTTGTGCTGATTACAAAGTTAGCCTTCCATTGAAGGAAGAAAACTACAAAGAAAAATGAAGAACATGTCTTACACTACTGCTACAAGAAAACTGCACTAAAACTACTTGCCAAACTAGACTTAAAGCTTCAAACTAAAAGGTCTTGCCTAGGCCAAAAGAAGGCAGCTGTTAAGTAGGTGAGTAGGCATTGATTATGGTGCAGTGTAGTCTGGTTTTACTTGCTACTACTGCTTTGCATACTGTGCATTTTGCAAGCTACTTTCTTTGGCTTTTCTACTAACTTACTACTCTCCAACTAGTTAAGTATTAGTTGGTTCAAGAGATGGTTTAATGGGCTCAAGATCCATGCCAATTGGGGCCTTAAAACTCTAACTCTACAGAGACCCAGTTCACAGTAATTTTTCCTTTCTATTGCAGCTCATTTTTCACACTCATAATGATCCATTCAGCTCTGGAAGTCTTCATAAAAATGTAGCATTATGTCTTAGCTTCCATTTGGGCTTAGTTTGACCTTAATTGGCCTTGTATAACTCCAGATATGGTCTGATAAGTGCACAAAGGTCAGGCTGCCTGAGACAGTATTCTGGTCTTGACTTCAACTCCAATTTTAGATAGCCAATTGTGTGATTCAGCCTTGGAGTCTTCATGATATTTGTGTAGCTATGTCTTAGCTTTCTTATAAGATAAGAATCACATTAATTGGATAAGTGTAGCTTGAGTTATGACTAGATTACAGAAACTACTTAACATGGCCAAATTATGCAGAATTTCTAAAATGATGCCAATTGACACTATACCATAAATACACATTAACACAGCTGAAAGTAAGTCATTTTGGACCTTAAAATGCTAAGTGAGAGGATAAATAAATGAGTAAAATATTTTGTTATCAAATTTTTCCATACTTAGCTTTTGCAATATCGAGCAAAACATAAAATAAAACACAAGGGTCAAAAGTAACAAGAAGATTCAAAAGACCTTGAGATTTTTCAGCAATGATGAGAATTTTAGCACAAACAAGAATGCAACAAAATTTATGGCACACAATAACTTGAAGCTCATTCTTAAAATTCAAGACTCAAATCAATTAGCAAAGTTATTTCATCAAAAGATAAATTAACTTGGTAGACTTTGCATGGAAAGCTCTTCTCACAACTCTCATTGTGTTTAGGATAAGCAAGTGTTCCTCTCAAATTCATTCCATGGAAATGTGGCCAAAGGAAAAGGGAAAAAGGAAGGAATGTTATGGATATGACAATTCAACATCAAAGAGAGGTATAACTATGCAGAATTTTCTGGTTTCTAATGTAGATTTCACCCCTTTTTCTTTTTCTCCTTTTTTTTATTTCTATAGAATTATGCATAATTTATGGAGGATTATACGGAATTTTCTGGTTTTCTGCATTTTCACTTCTCTTCAACACTTTTTTTTCTTTTCTTTTCTTGACCATTATCATGAGTCATCTTTTGCCTTTTCACCTCTCTATTAGCTTATTCCCATTAGTCACATTTGCCTTTTTATTTTTCTTTCAACACATCTCCCCCCACACTTGGTTAAGAAGAAGGGTTAAGAAGAAAGGCTAAGAGGGCTCAAGGGGGTTTAACAATGGTATATTTATTGCAAGGTAAGCTAAAAGGAAAAGAATGGCTCAAACAAAGAAATACCTTAATCGTCTTCATGCATGCATGCATGCTAATGTAATCTCAAAAAAAATCAAAGCAAGTTCTAGAGTAACAAAATCATGGAAGAATATTCACACACAAGAAAGAAGGAGAATCTATCAAGAATGTTCAACAATTGGCTCAAACAAACCTCACAAGGTATATGTCTATCAACATCAATCTTTAAGTAATTCAAATCTTCATAATGCTAATCAAGTTCAAGAGTATTTATCTAAATATACTATGCAACCATAAAAATTACTTCCAACCTATTAGAAGCTTAAAGAAACTTATCATCTATAAAAAATAATAAGGGTCACAAAAATTCTATTTTTAAAAGTTTCTAGTTTTTTTTTCCAAAATTCTACATTCTGGTTCTATTTTCTATAGAATTTTGGACTCTGGTTTTTGCATTGCAGAAAAAAAAATTTGTTTTGTAATGCAGCAAAAATTTTGGTTTGATTTAAATGAAAAAGGACAATTCAAAGCATAACAACTAACCCAAAAGTTCAAAACTTCCCTACATTTAAATTTTACATTGTCCTTAATGTAAGTCCAAACTCAATCAAGCACCAAAGCAAATATGATTAGCAGAAAATTTAGGACAAGTAAACTAAAAGAGAGGGGTAAGAAGTAGCCTTATTTGATTGTAGAATTGATGTATAGAGTTACTTCCAAGTTAACTTCCTCCATCAGCCACCAGGGTAAAAAATGGTTATTGGCAGCAACCATTTGATAGAGGCAGAAGGTATATACAACTTGATGATCTTTAGATGGCTTGGGACTAGAGGTAGACATGATGGCTGTATTGCTTGGGACTCTATTGGTTCAGCCTCCTTATGCTTTGTCACTTCAAGCCAATGAGGTTCAGCATTAGTATTCAGCTGAATTACCTTCTGCATTAATAAATCAATAACATCAATGGACAAAACAGAAAGATCATCAGCAGGGCATTTAATGGCTTGAAGGATATTAAAACTCATTGTTATTCCATCCCAATCAATGCTGAGTGTGCCATCATGAATGTGCATTATTGTCTTGG
>JANHAO010008163.1:0-19482 GCA_026873985.1 Saraca asoca | reverse complement strand
AAGACAAATTGTTCTTCAACATCAAAATAAATTTAGGGTAAGAATCTCCTTTAGGGTTAACAATCTCCCTAAGGCTAACAAATGTGATTGTAGGAACATTATATCAATTGAAGAGGTTGAAGAGCATTTTTATAAAAGAAGATTTAGGCCTAACTACCACTGGTGGACTTTGCATAGAGAGGATCATCTTATGTATCCCCAAACATAGACCTTGCATCATAATGAAGAACATAATGAGGAAAGTGGTCAATATAGAAAGCCTATTAATGTATATGAGACAATGGTAATGGATATATTTAGATCAGAGTTTGATCATGAGCATGTCTCCTAGATGTTGAAGGACCTTTAAACCCAAATGCTTAAAGATTTTATGACATGTTGGCAGCTGCAGAACAACCTCTATGTATGGGTTGTACTAGTCACACTATTTTATCCTCAGCTATTGAGTTATTAAGCATTAAGTTTAATTACAATGCTCCATAAGAATGCTTCAATGAGTTTGTACAATTAACAAGAGACTGCATGGCAAGTGATAACCATATGCCTATAGACTTTTATGGAACGAAAAAAAGAAAGGTTTCAAAATTAGGCCTTGGGTATCAAAATATTGATTGTTATATGAATGGGTGCATATTATATTACAAGTAATATGCAGACAAGAAATAATGATTATTTTGTTAAGCTACAAGATTTACATCTAAGAGGTCAAATCATGGTAGATATAAGGGGTGTCTAATAAGAAATTATGGTATTTGGCTCTCATTCCTCGATTGCAAAGGTTGTACACATCATTATCCATGGCAAGTCATATGAGGTGACATTTTGAAAATCTCCATAAGGAAGATATTTTGTCACATCTCTTAGATGCTAAAGTATGGAAACATTTTAATTGCACATCCATCATGATTTCACCTATGAACCTAGAAACGTATGACTAGGTTTGTGTGCTGATGGATTTACTCCCTATGTTCAATTGGGTCAGGCATAGTTGTGTTGGCCTATAATTCTAACCCCTCACAATATCTCACCATGGAAGTGTATGACACAAGAGTACATATTTCTTATTTTAATCATTCCTAACCCATCTAACCTAAAGGCTAACATTGATATCTACTTGCAGCCACTAACAAATGAGCCTAAGTAATTGAGGGATGATGGTATGCAAACATATGATATTTCTTTGAAACAAAATTTCAATTTAAGGGCTACATTGATGTGGACAATCAATGACTTTCTTGCATATGGGTTATCGTCCTATTAGTAAACACATTGCAAGTTATCATGCCCTATTTACATGGAAAGCTCCAAGCCTGTTGCATTAAAATATAGCTGGAAGACTTCTTTCTTCAATGGAATAGCCTAAAATTATTACAATTAATGATGGAATTAGCAATGAAAAATCCTAATTTTTTCTAGCTAGTGATGGAGTTAGCAATGGACTATGTAAAACTATCATTTATCATTAAATTCCTTTCAAAACTTAGTGATAGAATTAGCAAAAATGGACTATATCAATCCATCGATCATTGATTATTTTTAATGATCGATGTGTTCCATCACCATAAATTAGATGTGGTTTTCTAAATAAACTTTTAGCCCATCTTTTTTCAAACTTTAGCAATGGATTTTAATGATGGATGGGGGTCCCAAATAAAGATATGATAAAATTGAATCTTACCCTTATTCCTTTAAGGGAATTTATATGCACTTTAAATATTATGAATTCTTATTTAGATTTAACAAAAGTGTGATTTATTCCTTTATATCAAGAGGCATAGTAGAATATTAATTAATAAATATGCAGATAGCAGAATTGACAGTTATGCAACAAGATAAATTGTGTAGCAAGAATGTAAATGTAGGAGCAAAAAGATAGAGATTAAAGACACAGATTTTTAAAGTGGTTCAACTTAAATTGAAACCATAATTAAAGTCTACTACATTAGATAATCTTCAACTAGATTATCACTTTTATTGCAAAACTATCAAGATTAAAACAGGCTCCTGAAATACCTATTTGAAACACAAGAATTATGATTGGTTTCTTGCTAACATAAAAACACCCACAAGAATTAAAACAAGCTCTTGCTAACCTAAACAAGATTCCTATCAACCTAGAAATCTCAACAGAAAAATGAAGATGAAAAAGATTAAGGTAAAGTAAGAAATACAATACCGAGGTTTAAGATGAAATTTAAAACAGCTAATGTAAATTCAGTAGAGGTTTAATTCAAGAACTCTTGATTTGATTTAGAAATCTTGTGAGGTATAGAGAAATCTGATTTAGCACTTTTGCTATGTGTTTTTTGCACTTGAAAAAGAGAGAAAGATATAAAATTTGTTGAAAAACTGAAGGTGATTGGGGTTTTATAACTGTTGTAACCGACTATAATAGAATAACTAACTTTTAGTTTGTGAATCGATTCAGAGTAGTTACAACTAATGAATTGGTTTAGTAATTGAATCATAGCCTTTTGTGTTTAGGTCTTGAATTAATTACTAAATTGATTCAGGTCAAATTCCTAACCTTCAGTAAAAAGAATTTTTCAAAACTTTTCTTCATGAATCAATTGATGAATCGATTCTAGTATGCTTTTCCACAAGTTCTTCAAGGAATTCATTCACAAGATGTAAAATAGTTTTATAAAATCTTTGCTTAGGAAAAAAATTATTTAAAGGCGTTGTTTGAAAAAAAAAATTAGTTTTAGTTTTTCTTCAAGTGATTTGTATCTACCTCATTATGAGAATATTTGTTTGAATCAAATCTCATTTAAATTCATTTACAAAAGATCATATCAAAATAAAATAATTGCTAAACCTAATTTTGGATCTCTTGAATCAATTACTTTGAACCTACAAAATAGATCAAAACACTAAAGTATATTGTCAAACAATACTATAGACTAAAATTATTTTTCAACGTTAAAATCAAGAAAAAAAGTATAGCTAGGGTAACCTGGGATAACAATTGCCCCCTTTCTAATGGTAACAAACAATTTTAGATAAAGTTCAAAGTTTATAAAAAAAAATAGCAGAAATTTTGTTATGTTCATCTAAAAATAAGCTTTAGCTTTTTCTCTTCCTTTTGGCACATCAAAAAGAAATAGTGCCAATAAGTATAATGCTAGTGTATAAAATCAAATTATACAAAATCAAAGTCTAAAAAGTATAAAAAAATTCATAGCTTCCCCTGAATTATAGCAGCTTTAAAAATCAATATAAATGACTAAATTCTATCATGAATCGATTATAGAATCGATTCTTGTAGGCAAAGTAGAAATGTCAGAAATTTTGAAACAAACAGAAACATTTGAAAATCCTCTAAATCAGTTCTAGAATCGATTTGTAATTCAAAATTTTCAGTTGTGAATCGATTCACGAATCCATTCAAAAACTCCAATATATCCTAGAAAAAATGTAAATCAATTCTAGATTTGATTTAGGGTCCAAAAATCAGTTTTTATATAGAGTTAAACCAAAATTTCTTGTCATAGTGGCATAAGTACTAAAGTTATCATAATTTGTACCTCAAATCTTTAGAATATATACCTACAAAACAAACTTAAGAAACTCCAATGCCTAAGTTAGATTTTGCATTTAAAAATCAAACATAACAAATCAAAAAGGTCGGAACTACAACAATTAATATGCATACAACAAACAATATAAAACATTAAAAAATTGACTAATTAATATCACTTTCTTTAGGGTTCATCATTCCAATTTCTCTTCTAATAAACCCAAATCTCTTTTCATTTAAAGGCTTTGTAAAAATATTAGCTAATTGAAAATCTGTTTGAACAAAATCAATCGAAATGTCTCCCTTTTGAACATGATTTCTTAAGAAATGGTGTCTGATTGAATGTGTTTAGTCTTTGAGTGCATTACAAGATTTTTGGTAATATTTATGGCACTTGTGTTGTCACAATGTATTGGCATTTTCTCAAATTTTAGTCCATAGTCTAAAAACTATTATTTTATCTAAAGAATTTAGGCACAACAACTTCTAGTTACTATGTATTCTGCCTTAGTAGTGGATAATGCAACACAATTTTTCTTTTTACATGACTAAGAGACCAGTGAATGGCCAATGAATTGACACCCCACTAGTACTCTTCCTATTTATTTTACTCCCTATATAAGTTGCATCAGAATATTGTAATAAACTACAAGTATCAGACTTAGGATACCAAAGTCCTAAATGTTTGGTTCCTACAAGGTATTTGAATATCCTTTTAATTGCATATAAGTGTGACTCCTTCAGGTTAGTTTGATATCTTGCATAGACACAAATGCTTAACATAGTATCAGGCCTGCTTGCAGTTAAGTATATCAGACTACCTATCATGCCTTTAAATAGAGTAAGATCTATATTTTTGTCATTCAAATCATGATTTAATTTTAAAGATGGACTTATAAGTGTGCCTATAGGTTTACAACCATCAAATTGAAATTTCATTAATAGTTTAAAAGTATATTTAGTTTGACATAAGAATATACCTTTAGCTGATTGCTTAATTTGTAGGCCAAGGAAAAAGGTCAACTCCCCCATCATGGACATCTCAAATTCATTTTGCATTAACTTAGAAATTTTTTTGCATAATTGGTCATTTATGGAGCTAAAGACAATGTCATCCACATAGATTTGTACAAGGAGTATATCTTTACCCTTTTCTAATATGAAAAGTGTTGTATCAACATTCCCTCTTTAAATCCTTTCTGAATTACAAACTTACTAAGTCTATTATACCAAGCTCTAGGAGTCTGTTTCAGACCATATAAGGCTTTTTGAAGCTTAAAAACATAGTTTGGATTTAGGGGGTCTTCAAACCCTAGGGACTATTGTATATAAATATCTTCTAAATATATCCATTTAGAAAAGCACTTTAAACATCCATCTAGTAAAGTTTGAAATTTCTTGTACAAGCAAATTCTAACAACATTCTAATGGCTTCTAGCCTAGCTACTAGTGTAAAAGTTTCATCAAAACCTATTCCTTCTTCCTGGTTATAACCTTTTTCTACCAACCTAGCTTTATTTCTCATTATCATTCCATTCTCATCTAGTTTATTTCTAAAAACCCAGCAAGTCCCTATTACATTATGATGATTAGATTTTGGCACAACTGTCCAAACTTGGTCTATTTTAAAGTGGTTTAATTCTTCTTGCATAGCCAAAATCCAATTGTCATCTTGTAGGGCCTCTTGAATGTTTTTAGGCTCAATTAGAGAAATATAAGTAGACTGATTGTAGAAAATTTTCAAGCTATTATGAGTTACCTATTTAGTTGCATTTCTTTTAATAAGATTTCTAGGATGGTTTTCAATAAATTTCCAAAGTCTCTGATGAGAGCTGGGTGGTGTAATGTTCAAAATAACAAAGTCTTACTGTTCTTCTCTTAGTTCTATAGCATGTACTTTTGATTCACCTTGCTAAATTTCTGGACTTAAGATAGAGGTCCACCAGTCTTGCTGGTCTTCCTCTACATTTGATCTATGATCACTTAAAGCAAAGTCATCAAAGACAATATGCACAAATTCTTCTATCTTCTAGGCCCTTCTATTGTATATCCTAAAAGCCTTGCTAGATGAAGAATAGCTAATGAAATTCCTTCATCAGACTTATGGTCAAATTTATCTAAATTATCCTTGTCATTGTTATGTATATAGCACTTACAACTAAAGACATGGAAGTATGATATGTTAGGCTTTTTTCTAAAATATAATTCATAGGGTGTTTTATTCAAAATTGGTCTAAGTAATACCCTATTCATTATATAGCGAGCGGTGTTAATTGCATTTACTGAAAAGGACTTTGGAAAGGTGCTATCACTTAACATTGTCCTTGTCATTTCACCCAAACATTTGTTTTTCCTTTCAACAACACCATTGTGTTGTGGTATCCTAGGTGCAGCAAAATTGTGACTGATACCATGCATTTCACAAAAACCAGTGAAGTCCTTATTTTCAAATTCTTTTCCATGGCCACTTCTTATGGAGATAATGGAACATCCTCTTTCATTTTGAACCACACTTGTAAGTCTTTTAAAGGCTTGAAATGTGTCACTTTTGTGAGATAAAAAGAGAGTTCATGTAAATCTAGAAAAATCATCCACAATCACGAATACATAAGAGTTACCTCCATGGTTTCAGATTCTGGATGGACCAACTAAGTATATATGAAGCAAATTAAGGGGTTTTGAAGTTGGAACAATGTTTTTAGATTTAAATGAGGATTTTACTTGTTTACTTTTCTGATAAGGACCACATATCTTGTCTTTGATGTAGTTCAATTTAGGCAAACCAGATACTAGATCCTTCTTGGATAATTTTCCAGTTAGTTCCATATTGACATGTCCTAGTCTTCTATGCCAAATACAAGTATCATCATCAAAACTAACTAAACATGCTAAGTCTAGTATAAATTCTGAATCAAGATCAAAAAATAAACATTATTAACTCTATGGCCTACTAGTTTAAATTGTTTATCTCTACCATTCATAACTAAGCATTTATTTGAATTAAAAATAACTTGATTCCCTTTATCACATAATTGACTTATCTTTAACAGATTATGTGTAAGACTATGTACATATAGAGCATCATTTATACAGTAGTTAGAAGACTTATCAATCCTACCAATTCCTTTAACCTTTCCTTTAGAATTATCTCTAAAGGTCACCATACCTCTATTTATGGGTGTGAGACAAATGAACTTATCCTTGTTTTCGATCATATGTCTTGAGCGTCCACTGTCTAGAAACCATAAATTTGTACTTTGTCTCTCACATTCCTGCAATATAAAGATTATACTAGTATTGGTGGTACCTACTAAATTTTGGGTCAATTTTTGTTAATAGACATGGCAAAAATTTTCTTTAAAGCAGATGATTTAGGTAACCATACAAGTCTTTCATTTCATTTTAACAAATATGTTCCGTTTCTAAATGGATAGTCTCTAATGTGATGTCCCTTATGGTTATGGTAGAAATAAGAAATATAAGCAGGGTTCTATCTCTTAAATTTCTTATAATGCTACTGCCTATATCCTAGACCAGTTCTATTATAAGAATCCTTTTGATTCTACAACATATCTTCCAATTTTTTGTTACTATCAGAAAATCCTTGTAAAGTTTTTGTCAAGGTTCAATCTCAAATTTATAACATTTGCATTGTTCACATTCCTTTCCAACTAAGATAGCTAATTCAACATTTTCTTTTTCTAAATATTTAATCTTATGAATCAAAATTTCCTACTCATTCTTAGAAGTAGTTAATTTTTTCTTAGTTTTAAGTAAAGAATTATATAGTTTAACACGTAAATCATCTAAATCTTCATCATCACTATCTTTATTAGAATCTTTTTCAGACTTATCATTAGATTCATTAGCATTATCAAAAATGGCAAAGAAAGAGTGTTTGCCAAATACTTCAAGGTTATCATTATGTCTAGTCATAAGGCATAACAAGGCATTATCTTTAGATTCTTCTTAATCAGCACCAGTATCAGCCTCTTCATCATCCCAAATAGCAAAATTTGATTTTTTGTAGGATGGTCTCTTCTTCAGTCTTTCATTCTCTAGCCGCATCTTTAAGTAAACTGGGCAATCTGGCTTAATATGGCCAGGTGTTTTACACTCAAAACAAGTAGGGACTATACTAACTAAATTTTCTTACTTAGTGTGATTCCTTCTTTGTGATGCTGATTTTCTTTTGTCTTTATTCTTCTTTTTCCTTATGATTCTTTGCAACTTTTTACTCAAGAATGCAACATCTTCTTTGTTAATTGCATCCATATCACATTTAGATTCCTTTTCAACTGATTCAGATATTTTTTATAGCTCTTAAAGCTAGAGTCTTTTTCTTTTTATCATCCCCGTTCTTCTTGTATCTCCTTAGCTCTAATTCATGTTCTTCCAAGTTTCCAAAGAGCACTTGTATTGTAAGGATACCTATCTTTAGTGACTCTTTAATTGTTATAACCTTGGATTGCCACTCCTCAGTTAAAGATCTTAGAATCTTATGGACAAGATCTACATTTTCAAATTTTCTACCAAGTAATATCAAATGGTTAGTAATTGCTATGAATCTTTGGATTAAATCCTTGATTGATTCACCCTCCTCCATTTTAAACATTTTATATTGTGATGTAAGAACATGCACCTTTGAAGCCTTAACTTGTGAAGTGCCTACATGTGCAATCTCTAGTATGTCCCAAATTTCTTTAGTAGTAGAACAATTTGAGATTCGTTCACACTCATTAGGTGATAAGAAGTTTGAAATTATCCATTTAACTTTAGCAGCAAGCAAGTATCAATAGGGAACACTAGGAGGTTTGTGAATTAGTGGACATTTAAACAGTAAAAAGTAATTTGAATCCATAATTTTGAAGAAAACACAAATGTATCAAGAGCCAAAGCTCTGATACTAACTAAAGGTCCCAGATAAAGATATGATAAAATTAGATTTACCCTTATTCCTTTAGGGGAATTTATAAACACCTTTGAATATTATGAATTCTTATTTGGATTTAACAAGAATGTGATTTATCCTTTAGGGAATAGTAGAATATTAAATTAGTAGATATGCAAATAGCAGAATTGACAGTTGTGTAGCAAGATAGATTGTGTAGCTAGAATTTAAATGTAAGAGCAAAAAGATAGAGATTAAAGACACAGATTTTTAAAGTGGTTCAGCTTGAATTGAAACCACAATTCAAGTCTACTCCATTGGATAATCTTCAACTAGATTATCACTTTTATTGCAAAACTCCCAGGATTAAAACAAGCTCCTAAAATGCCAGTTTGAAACATAAGAATTTTAATAGGTTTCTTGCTAACTTAAAAACAACCACAAAAATTAAAATAAGCTCTTGCTAACCTAAATAAGATTCCTATCAACCTAGAAATCTCAACAAAAAAATAAAGATAAAAAAGATTAAGATAAAGTAGGAAATACAATACCAAAGTTTAAGATGAAATCTAAAATAGCTAATGTGAATTCAATGGAGGTATGATTCAAAATCTCTTGATTTGATTTAGAAATCTTGCGAGGTAGAGAGAAATCTGATTCAGCACTTTTGCTTTGTGTTTTTCACACTTGATGAAGATAGAAAGATATGAAATCTATTGAAAAACTGAAGGTGGTTGGGGTTTTATAACTGTTGTAATTAACTATAATAGAATAACTAATTTTTAGTTTGTGAATCGATTCATGAATCAATTCAGAGTGGTTACAACTAATAAATCAATTTAGTAATCAAATCATAACCTTTTGTGATCAGGTCTTGAATCGACTACTAAATCGATTTAGGTGAAATTCCCAACCTTCGATAAATAAATTTTTTTAAAACTTTTCTTCGCTAATCAATTGATGAATTGATTCTAGTATGCTTATTCACAAGTTCTTCAAGGAATTGATACTTGAATCGATTCACAAGGTGTGAAATAGTTTTATAAAATTTATGCTTGCGAAAAAAAATTATTTAAAAGCTTTGTTTAAAAAAAATTAGTTTTAGTTTTTCTTCAAGTGATTTATATCTACCTCACTATGAAAATATTTGTTTAAATCAAATCTCATTCAAATTCACTTTCAAAAGATCCTATAAAAATAAAATAATTGCTAAAGCTAATTTTGGATCTCTTGAATCACATACTTTGAACCTGCAAAATAGATCAAAATACTAAGTATATTGCCAAATAGTACTATAAATTAAAAGTGTTTTTTAACATTAAAACCAAGGAAAAAGGTGTAGCTAGGGTAACCTGGGCTAACAATGGATTTCAGAATTTCATCACTAATAATTTACGAATGCCATCTTTAATGATGGAAGATGTTCTGTCACTATTTATTGTAGTGACAGAGTTTCTTCCATTTAGTGATGGATATTTTTATTGCTAAAGCTCAATTTTCTTGTATTGAACCTACCATTTGCACAATCTTAATTCCTTGTGGCTTTAAAGAGGAACAAAGAATATCAAATGATCATAAAAGTATTCAAATTATGTTTGTATTTAGATAAAAAAAAAATAGTTAAAATGGGCAAAATGTTGACAATGCAAATCAAGGTGATTGAATTTTGACACTTTAGACCACTTGTGGACAAAATAAACTTGAATCATATCACCAATGGATAAATAGTATTTTTCCCTATTAATAATAAGATGGATGTTGTATGTATTATCTATATGTGAGCTAGTATACTAAGGAATCATTTGGTATAGCATATAAGGCATGATAGTATGGGATAAGCTATAGAATCAATTTTTATAATATGCTTGTCATGTAATCTATATAATATAGCCTTATATGCTCTTCCCCTCTTTATACATATAATGTTGTATAATGCTACACACTCCTTGAGGAGAAAGATAAGATCCAATAAGCAAAATTTATATTAATAAAACTAAGAAAAATATTCTGCCAATTTCTTCATTACTTATTACCTTGCACTACCATCACCACTATTGCTAGCATTGCCACCAATGTGTCAGGCATTGTCGTTGGTTGTCACCATCACAACCAATGTGGTGTTAGCCCACCATTGCCTCCACCAATGTGGTAACCAACATTACTTCCACTAGCACAATTGTGGAGGTGGTGGCAATGGCTGTTGCCGAGCATAAAAATCTCATCATTAGTGACTACTCACACCATCACTATTATCAATCATTGTTGCAATCATATTATTACCATTCAATCTATCAAACATCATTATTATTATTACCTTACTCAGCACCACTTCCTTTCCATCACTATGATCACTATTCATTGTTATCATTTGCCATCAACACATTTTCCTCAACCACCATCATATAAGAATAATTTATTTAAATTAAACTTTTATTATTATATATATGCATCTATATATATATTTATTGTCTTTTATTGTGAGATAAGAAATTTATAACATAAAATTATATATATGCTATATAATGAGACATAAACATTGTATGATATAAGAGCTTATACAATGCATATCCTGTATTATACTACTCCATGACTTTTGTACCATTGACATTTATTCTTATATTATGTACTAAACGGGATCTAATTTTTTCACTTTTTGTATATTGTGTCTATTTTAAAAATTATTATGTATAGTATCTTATTATTTAAAAAATTATTTTATAATATATTTAAAATATTCTTAAACAAATTATTTTTTACTTTCAATAATTTTTTGTTGCCCTCACTATCAAAATTTTAGACCTATTATTGCCTACAATTTTCTTATCATTGCTTTTACATCTTTCTCAAATGCTTAATAAAGATTTCTACATAATCCGGATAGACACTCATAGCAAATATGTTTGAAAACACTCCATGAAATAAATTTACAGTGAGTATACACTTTAACAAACTTGGAGAACCAAAACTTATGAATTAACTTTTAACAACTTTCATGTGCTTCCCTACATGTAAGATTAAAGCTAAGAAGTTATTGTTTATCATTAATAATTAGTGTGTTTGTAAAAAGAGCCAATTGATAATATCATCAATCCCCTATTTGTTTCGATGGAAATTAAGAGGAAAGAAAAAATAGGCAAAGAAAATAGAAGGAAAATACTATAGATAGCTGTTTGGTTAAGAAAAGAAAATAAAGCAGAAAAGAAATGCTATAGAAAATAGGGGGAGGGCCCCAGTGGAAATTTTTCCCTACAACTTTGGGCAGAAATTGGGTGGAAATTGCTATTGATCCATTTATAACTGAACAAGAGCTATTTGGTGTGATACTTCTGGTGTGGTTTCTTCCAAAGGTGAGCTCTTCTCTTCCTATCGTTGTTATTCTTTGCTTAATCTCATTGTTATTCTTCACTTGCCATGGAAAATAGGAGGTGTTGTTGTTTAATCTAATGAGAGTACAAATCTGGTGCTATAGTGATTTTGAAGCAAATCAAAGAGTGATGCTTCAGATTTAGAACCCAGATATTGTTTTTTTTTTCTTTTTCTAGTTTTGGTTAAAGGCAATGAAGTAGGAATTCATTTATTTTTTTGGGTCATTTTCTATTGGATCATTTTTGGTCTCACATTGCACTTAGATTTGGGTTTAAGATTTGTTTGTTTTTCTTCAAATTCTAAGGTTTGAGCTATATTATGTCTGGGCTTGGAAGTTTCTTACTAGTAGTAGAACTTTCTACATTGATGCTTTCTACCTCTTCCTAATATTGATAGGGAAGCCTTGTTGAGCTTGAAGAAGCTGCTATTAGTTTTCTCACTTTCTTTTCTTTCTCTCTCAGTTTTCCATTGTGATTCTTTATAGTAAAGTGGTTTTTTGATTGTTGAATGGCACATCTAGAATGCAATCTGAGAGGGTCCAACTATGAAAATAGGTCAATGGGTTCTGAAATTTTTCATCAAGATTATGCTCTATTTGGTTACTGAGAAAGTTGAGCACAGAAAGGAAATGTCTTTTTCTTTTTAGCAACTGCTGATGTTGGTTTTTCTTTTCCTGTGAGTGAGAGCTATTGATAGATAGCCATAAGGAGATTGACTTTAGAATTCCAAGATCTTGATTTTCCAAAATTGGGTGGGCATGAATTTGATTCAGTAAGAAGCAGAAGATTGACCCAGTTGGGAAAATTTGTTCTATTTTAATGGCTAGAATTTAGAAAGAAACTCAAACCATTTCCTTCTCCTTTCACTTTTTTTTCCTTTTGTTTCCTCTTATTTTCTATCCAACCAAACAACAAAACTGCAAATTGTTTTCTTCTTATTTGCTTTCCTCCCATTTTCTTTCTTCTCATTTACTAATAAGGTATAAATGGACTATATTTTAGAAATTAAATCCTTGAATAATTCACTTTTAAATAAGGAAAAAAAAGAATAATTTAGAATATCTTATAAAAAATGCCTTTAAAAAGTATAATACATATTACCTAGTGGAGAAATTGTACAAGACTATTTCAAAGACCAAATATCCTAATAATATTATACCAAAGACTTTTTGCACTCGTCAAATTTCTCCATGTCTTGCTCTTTAAATGCATGTTATTTTTACTTGTCCAAACAAAGTGACTCATACTATGTTCTCCTCTTTCTTCCTCTTTATTTGTTGTTGAAGGCCAAATAACAAATTTGGATCTTCTTAATTTCTAAAAGAAAATGAGGCGTGAATTTAGAAAATAGATAGATGCAGATTTTTGTTTTTTTGTATTGAAATGTAAAGTCCTAAATAAAAAAGAACCATGAGTTAGAAGATTGTGTGTTTATCTCTCTGAAGTCAAAGGAAAATGACAAATAAGAAATTGAAGGGATCTAGATCCATTAGATTTAGTGTTACAACAAGGAGATTATAATTCTGCTCCATATTATCATTTCCTTCATATGCATAACCCCATCCCCAACACTAACCTCAATCGTTCAAATTCTCTCCCAAATCCTTATGCTTTTGTGCCATTGTTTACCTCTGGTTGTGCTCCTCCGAGTTGCATGAATCATCCCTTCGATTATCCTACATATAAAAAAAATGATCTTATCTTTGTTCCACTACCAACATATCCTCTAACTGTTCCATCAAACCTGGCAACTCCAACCTCCAACTCTAATTTACCACTGTTTAGTTTTACATTTAAACCCTCTTCTTTCCCTTCTTTTGAAATTAAGTTGATCTCAATTGTATTATGATTTGTGTGTTAATTTTCTTTGTAACAATATCACAAGATTGAAGCTTGCTAGCACAATAAAATGTGGGTTGCATCTTAATCTATACAAGTGAGTGTTAGTCTTTTGAATATGAATCTTAAGACTATTTTAGTGTCCTTATTCATTTTTTGCATCATACTATAAATATTTAAAAATGATGTTGGTCATGGTTGTAAGGTACATGATCAACTATTAAATAATCTTTGTGTTCCTTGATGCATTACTTTAGCAAGGGAAAATTTAGAGTTATATATATGTTTTTTTGGTCTATGGAATTTCAATATATTTATGTGCAAATTCATCATTTTTCTAGCTAATATATTTCAACTGATTAAGAAATTATCATTTAGCAGTGGTGGAGACCAAATTGGAAAATTTATAGGGTGGCTTTAGAAGGCATTTAGCATTAAGCATTTCTTAGCAATTTATTATAATAAGTCAAATCAGGGAAAACATTTTTAATATGTCATTGTTAAGACTAGCAGACCACTCAAATAATCTCAAGTTGTTTTTTTGGTCATAGTCTTAATGTTTTTAAAATCTCTTAGGGATCTGATGAAGCATTTCTTTTATTAAAATTTTGTTCCTCTTTTACAGCTTTTGCTAATGCCCTTTGCAATTACTAAGAAAAATGAGTGCCACAAAATTTCCTAACGACATTATAAGTTATTCCTTGGAATAAAATGATAACTATATTCCAATCTTATTTTATAATGAATTTTTCCTTTACTAAGCAAAAGTTTTATCACATGTACTCTACTAGAAAAGGCTTTAGATATGTTGCATTCCCCATACCAAACCTAGTGTATTTAGCTAAAAATTGCTTTCGAGTTAACAACTACGATAAGGACGTACATAATACTCTCCCTTCAGTAGATTGCCTCCAAAATGGAAAGACTTGAAATTAATTCAATCATTCCTTGTACTCAGTCATATTCTTTGGCCAACTAATCTATGATTTGTCCATATCTATTACAGTAGAATTAATGCATTATAGATGGTTATTATTAGAAAGTAATATTAGTAATTATGCTATCTTAAAGGCTTAGGTTATGTCATTTACTTGCTTGTAGTATATCCAAAGTTAAGAGCATTAGAGTCCTTATATTTTTTAGTACCTATGTATAAATAGAGCATATAGGTTTAAATCTTATATAATTCAACTATATCTATTTGATACTAACAATATATCAATTCTATTTTGAGAGGATGCTTGAAAAACACCAATATATTTTTTGGCATAACCATATCTAGTTCTATTTTGAGAGGATGATTTTTTTGAGCACAAAATGATATTTGAATGTCTACTTGAAACCAAATGCCAAAAAATAAAAAATTAAGTAGAAAAAGTAAACCTTCATTTCCATTAGTTATTAGGATTACTTCCCCCCTCCCATTCCCACCTTAAACCAAAAAAAGACAACAAAGTTGCAATGCAACCATTAAACCAGCAAGCCACATAAATTCTCTTTTGATTTCTATTTAACAAGAACAAACAACAATCATGGGTCATATAATTAGCCAAGAGCTATTCTTGAACTTCAAAATGTTACCAATTATCAAGTTTAACTAAGAATCAAGTTAAACAACTAGAAAACACATTATTTGTTCAGAATGAGATTAGAACTTTCAACCAACATGGAGTTAATGAACATCCACACAATCAACATCCAACATCAGAATAATAAGACCAAATTATGCAAGACTTCAGCATTGCCTTTTGCCATCACAAGCATAATGTACACATGTAGCAATCTTTACTACTTCTATTATGCATCTATTGTTAGCAACTTATACCCTTATTTCTAATCTACTAAGAATCAACTACTTTTCATTTTTTTCATTTTTTTTTAATTTACCCCTACTACTATCCAAGCTCCATAACCATTGTCAAATCAACAATATAAAGTAGAAATTCCACATGCAAAACAACACATGTATTTTTAAATTCTTTATTCTTTTTCTAGCAATTATTTGGGCACAGAACCTCATAATCACATATTTAATCGAAATAATAAATATCATCCAAGTAAAATTCAAAGATGAAGGCAATCGACTTTACTATACTAATGCAATATATTCTTATGTTTTCCTACGTTCCATACTAAGCCATATTCCAAAAACTTAGCACCTATTTCCCTTCTTTTAGGTCTAGATCATCACTACTCGATCACCTAAATTTTCTATTTTAAAAGATTAAAAAAGAAAATTCAAATATTAATTGCAGGATCCTTAAGTTTTCCTCAAGCCCTAGGTCAATCATGGAGCTAAAGCTTCATCGAGTACAAGAGGCACTCACTTGTTATTTTTTATTTTATTGCCGAGCTTCTTAAAGACAAGAATTTAGAGTCTTCTTATATCTAAAACACTTACATTTGCATGCTTAGGCAAACAAGATCAATTATATAGAATATTCCTAAGATTTTGCTTTATTATTGGTGCAATTTACCATGTTAGTTAGTTTTACACATATGATTTGTAACATTCACCGACATATACAAAAGATTTACACAATAATTCTTATTATAATAGAATATAGAAAAGGAAAAATTAGGGTCATTAGAATTCCAAAACATAAAAATAAGTCCATTAGAATTTGGACTTAAAAATTGAAAGAGTAAGGCCAAGAAATAAATCCATTGGAATATTGAGGAGTTGAAAAAAGTCCAATAGAAACTAAGACCTTTAGAATTTTGGAAATATAAAAATTGGTCCATTAGGATTTTGTCACAACTAGAAACAAATAATAATATATGTGAGATAAAGCCTAAGAGTTAGAGCAATGGGTTGAAGCCTTAGAAATATAAGAACAAGCCCATTGGAAATGGCAATATTAGGATTTTGGAAAAAAAATATGATAAGTCCAACAAGAATTGAGCTCAAAGTTATCAAACTAGCCTAATATAGTTTAAAATATAACCTTAACCATCCGGCGAGAGCATCTTAACAATAATCTTAGCAAGACTTCGTAAGGATGAAAAATTGTACAGAAGTATATTCAAATCCCCAGTGGCAAACCTGGGTGGATTTTACGATCAAGCTGCCAAACAGATTAAGTGGGAAGAGACCTTTGGTTCAGAAAATTAGAGGGACAAGGCAAGTGGCTCTGAGCAGAGTAAGAAGAAAAACAATGACGGTCAAAAGACCAACCCTAATAGCTAGCTTTTGAAGAAAGCGAGAGTCGAGCGACCTTAGCCTCCAGGTCGTCATGATCATTACAACATCCTATCAGACACTCTAGATAGGATTTTTGCCACAGAAAAGGGTAGAGAAGACTTTAGGACTCTCACTCCCTCAAGAACTCCTCACGAAAATAGAAACATGAACAAGTTTTGTGCTTACCATAACGAAGCCAGGCATAACACTTCGAATTGTCAAGCTTTCAGAAATATGATCGAAGATTTGACCAAGAGGGGCTGTTTAAAAAAATATGTGCTACGACCCATGGGATAGCAGCCCTCTTAGCCTCAACAAGATCCCAAGCAAAAGCAGTCCATCATAGTGAGAACCATATTTTAGCTCTATAATGAAGCATGTAGAAACAACCCAAATTTTGATGTATAAAGTCTGAGCGAATTCTCAGCAAATGTTAGTTTAGAAGTTAGCTCTTGATATGCCATTACAAAAAAAGCATGTAACCGCCGCTAACAATCTTCACGACGATTTTTGAAACTATTACAAATTCATGTGTCAGGAATAATTAGTGGTGGTTATATCTGCACTTAGCGACAGTTTGTAAAATCTTTGGAAATATTGTACATAGCGGCGATTTTTCTAAATTTATAGCAGCGATTGTACATAGCGATGACTTTCTCTGAATTTAGCGGCGGTTGTACATAACGGTAATTTTTTTCGAATTTAGCGACTGTTGTACATAGCGATGGTTTTCTCTGAATTTAGCGACAGTTTTCTAGGAAAATAATTTTTTTGTTTCCTTTTTACGACAGCTTCATTTGCATTTAGCGGCGATTTTACAGAATTTTTTTTAAAAAATTATTTTTTGTGGCGATTTATTTTGTATTTAATGACGATTTTAGAGAAATTTTTTGAAAAAATTATTTTTAGCGACGGTTTTGCATTGTATTTACCGGTAGTTTTTCAAAAAAAATTTAAAAAATTTTTTTTTAACGGCGATTTTCTCAGCTTTTAACAGCGGTTTTGGCAAAAAAAAAATTTTAAAAAAATTATTTGTGGTAGTAGTTTTATGTTCCATTTAGCGATGATTTTGGCAGAAATATTTTTTTAAAAAAATCATTTTTAGCGACGAGTTTCACTGCGTTTAGTAATACTTTTTCTGAAAACTACCGCTAAATGTAGTGTTTCCCTGTCCTAATTTTTTCTTTATCTATTATCCTGATATAAGAATAATTTGTAATAAATACATACATTTGAAACAAATGAAATTAAATACGAATTTTGTATTAATAATAAATATTCAAACATCTGTTTGTCAAACATTAAAATTCAATAACCCTATATATAATTTAACAACTGAAGGGTTTAAATTAAGGCTATATGTCACGACTATCATGAGAAGAAGGCCTTGCATCTGCGATATATCCGCTTCTTGCATCTGGTGACTGTAAAATAAAATTAAAATAAGTTATTATACTAACTTTGAAAACCATTCATATATAACTAATGTATGAAAAAATCATTTTAGTTTTGTAAAAATTACTATTCTATCAATCATATTAGTTTTGCATTTATTTATTATCAGAGAGTAAAAGTAAAAGTAACATTATTATTTTCAACCACATTTACTTATATCTATGATTTGATCACACCAATACTATAGTAAATACAGTTAAATATAGCAGTAAATATAGTCATAAATATAGTTGCAAATAGAATAGTAAATATAGTAAAAAATACAACCAAATACAGCAGAATCAGGGGCGGACACAGGTTTCCCAGTCAGGGGGGGCTGGGCTTGTTCCAGTGGGACTGGGCCTGTTTTTCAAAATGAGAAAATTTATAATTTGACCCCTAAATTTTCTACTTTCTTTCACTAGGACCCAATTTTAAAGAATCTTTTTAATTTAGTCCCTATCGAATTTTCAATTTAGTCCTTCTGTTACATTTTTTTTTTTAAAAAAAAAATTCAGCAGGGTCAGTGGGGGCATCAGCCCCCACTCGTCCCCACGTAGGTCCGCCACTGAGCAGAATACAACAGTAAATATAGTAGCAAGTGCAGCAATATACAGCCAAATACAATAGAATATAACAAAAAAATAGAGCAGAATATAATAGCAAAATATAACAGTAAATATAGCCATATTTGTTTTCATTATTCTCGGACACCAGGAAATGGGGAGCTGAACACAAACATAAAATTCTGCCCGGGGCATATTTACTTTATCTTGTAGAACGTGACTCAACTGCACCTGTATTATAGTAACGATTAAAAACAAAATGTAATAAAATATTAAGTAATAAAATGTCACACTAGCTATCCACATTCTATGGCACCATATATACACATTATGTCCATTATTCTCGGACACCAGGAAATGGGGAGCTGAACACAAACATCAAATTCTACCGGAGGCATATTTACTTTATCTAGTAAAACGTGACTCAACTGCACCTGTATTATAGTAATGATTAAAAACAAAATGTAATAAAATATTATTTTCGACAAACCAGCTATCTCCTAACAATGGATACGCAATTTATGTGCTGATATTTCAAATTTCATTTTGCTCTGCCATGTCGGGTTGTATTCATGTTTGGCAGGATGGGCATCATATGGAGGCTTTTTGCCCTGTGTGGGGCAGGAAAAAAAATTAATTCCCGCAATGGTGTTGAAATGAAAAAATTTCCCTGCAGGGGCGAA
>JANHAO010008162.1:0-19477 GCA_026873985.1 Saraca asoca | reverse complement strand
TAAGCTCTACTTTCACTCTAGATTTGATCTAGGGGTATTTGAGACCTCAAACCAGTGGATCCTTGGGAGGTTTGCTCAGCCAAAGAGGAGAAATTTTTTTGAAAATTTCAAACCTTTGCTGCCCCCATGGCCGAGCAAACCCATCATTTCTGTCATCCCCACCATAGGTATTGTCGATGGCATCCCCCCAATGGCCCCTCGCCAGCCTACTATTATTGTTCTTAGAATTGATAGAGTGCAAGCTTGGCACCAATGTCAGGAAGCATTTAAGAGCATGGTTAGAAAGTTAGCTAAGGTAGTTAGGGTGCTGACTTAGGCATAACACTAGGGCATGCAAAAGTAAGCTGAAGCTGTTGTGTCCAAAGAAGCACACCATCAACCACAAAGAGGAGCTTAAGAGGAGAGGCTAATTAGAGAAGAACTTCAATGTGCTAGTTCGCTCTTTCAACTTATAGCCAAAGTTGAAGGCTCGTTAAGCTCACAAGGATGATAACGAAGATAATCAGCGATATGGGGGTTCGCATTAAGTTGGGGGCTCAAATAGGACTAAGGACATGTTTCAGATTGATACTCATAGGGTCATGGGCAAAGAAGATATAGAACCTCAAATCACCATTCCCATAACCAAGAAAGGTGTTAACCAAGAAAGGTGTTAATGATCCTCTAGCCATCAATCTAGAGCACAAAACCAGATGGTAAAAGATTTGCTTCAGAGGGTATAACAATTAGAAGATCACCCTTAGGCTCAAGACTGTTAAGATTATTATAAAGGGAAGACACCATTCACTAAGGAGATCAAGACAGAGTCTCTCCCTCACAGGTTCAAAATTCCCACTATCTTACAATACAATAAGGATAGTGACCCATACAACCACCTAGATACATTCAATGTATAGATGAATCTTCATACGACCAACCCTTTGTTTAAGTGTCGTGTCTTCTAACCACTCTAGGAGACATACCTTAAACATGATTTAGGAATCTTAAAGCTCGTAACATTAACAGTTGGGAAGAGTGACAAAGAAGATTCATCAATTAGTACAAAGCACTGAGAAGATAGCTTGCACTATCCTACCACCTCGTAACAGTTTTTCAGTAGAAGAATGAATCACTAAAAGACTATATCACCTGATTTAGGCTCGAGGTCAGTAATATAGAGAATCCTTTAGATGAAAGCATCTTAACAGTAATCTTGGTAGGACTTCACAAGGATGGAAAGCTATATGAGGGCATATAAGTCTCCAATGAGGGACTTAGATGAGTTTTATGAATGAGTTGTCAAAGAGATCAGATGAGAAGAGACCTTTGGCTTTAAGAAGTCTAATCAGAAAGATAGGGCAAATAGCTTGAACTAGAATAACAAGAGGAGCAATAAGGGAACGATAAAAAGATTCAGAGGGATAACTTTGATAATCAAGTTGCAAAGAAGGCCAAGAATAAGTGAACTTAGCGTCAAGGTCACCATGATAGATATAACATCTAATTAGACACTCAAGGCAGGATATTTGCAATGGAGAGGGATAAAGAGGACTTCAGGAAGCCTAACCCCATAAGGACTCCCAATAGGTACAGAGATAAAGACAAGTTTTATGCCTACCACAATAAAGTTAGGCATAATACTTCAGATTATCGAGCACTCAAAAATGTGATTAAGGATCTAATCAAGAGAGGTCACTCTAGAGACTATGTGGTGTGATCTATAGGATAACGACCTTAGTAGCCCCAGCAACTACTACTACAATAGCCTCAGTGCTTCTAATTCTGTAGTGTTATTGAGAAATTAATAAAAGTATCCAAGTTTTTCCTTAAATTCTTATGTTTGTGTTTACTAATTTTGATAAAATTTTAGCAAAGTATTATACATGAAAGTCTGAGTTCGGGACCACAAAATCGATGATCTTGTACTATGCTTTATTCTTCCTAAAGCTTGCAAGACTAGTGGTAGGACATTAGGTTTGAACTGGGAGGGCCCATACATCATCAAGGAAAACTTAGGAAATGGAGCTTATTAATTAACATTTGAATGGAGCTAAAGTTCTATGATCTTGGAATGCTAAACATCTACTCGCCCTTCTAATCTGAAAGTAAGTACTCACCCTTCTAATCTAGAAGGGAGCACTCGCCTTTCTAATCCTATAATGAGCAATCACCCATCCAATTTGAAAGCAAGTACTCGCCCTTCTAATATAGAAACGAGCACTCACCCTCTTAATCTAGAAGCAAGTAATCACCTTTCTAATCCAGAAGTGAGCAATTGCCCTTTTGATTTAGAAGTGAGCACTTGCCCTGCTGATCGTGAGCAATCGTCTTTCTAATATAGAAGTGAGCATTCACCCTTCTAATTTGAAAGTAAGCACTCATCCTTCTAATCTAAAAGTGAGCAATTGCCCTTCTGATTCAAAAGTGAGTAATCACCCTTTTAATTCAGAAGTGAGCACTCGCCCTTCTAATCCAAAAATGAGCAACTGCCTTTCTAATATGAAAATGAGCAGTCACCCTTTTAATCTAGAAGGAAGCACTTACCCTTCTAATTTGGAAATGAGTAATTGCCCTTTTAATCCAAAAACAAGCACTCGCCCTTCTAATCTGGAAGGGGCATTCATTAATAGTTGAGGCACAACTTACTAGGCATTTAACTTGACAATTATTAAGTTATGGATGCTAGTTGATGTGCATTCATGCAACCTACTAGGTGTTTAGCTTGACATATTTACAAAGTTATGGTTTGCTACCTAAGGAGCATTCACATCAATATTTTGAATTATTATCTACAACCTACCAAACATTCAACTCATCAAAAATCTTGTTCACTGAGGTAAACGTACATATGAACATTCAAGAGACAAAACTCAGAATTACAAAAGTCTAAACAATAGCATGGTAGATTAAGTTTTTGCTAGCAAACTCTAGCTCCCAGCCCACAGATCGCACTGAGAGTTAAGGGCTAATGTTATGGGTATTTTTTGGAACTATACAAATAGATTGGTAAAAGCCCAATGGACAAGTCTAGCTGATAAGGACCCAGCTCATCTAGGATAGAGGTCACTAAACCAAAGCATCAAGTCATCAGACACGAATTCAAGTCACTGATCAACAAAGGTCAAATTAGCAATCTCAAGCTGTTAGGGATAAAGCCTAGCCTGAAGCTCAAAGTTCACTTCTCAATGATCAATCCAGGGATATCCGCTCAGATTCCTATTTTAATGGGAATCCGTTATTATTTATTATGTAATCCTAATTAATTCATTATCCTTATCTGTAATTGATTTACATTCAAATTATAACACTCCAACCACTATAAAAAGGAATGAAATCATTGTACAAGGGACAAACAATAAGATACAAATACTCAGTAAAAAGACTGAGAAATAAAATAACCATGAATGTAAAGCACGTTAAAAATTTCTGATGTCTCATTATTCTTCCTCTCCTATCTCTCTCTCTCTCTCTTTTTACATTGAATTTATAGTTTAGGGTTCTGCGCTTTTTGGTTGATCGAATTCACATGTCAACAATAATGTTATATATATTTCTTGTTATAAAATAAAAGACAATATTATATATAATATTAAAAATATTATTTTAATAAAATTATCTTTATATACTAATGATGTAGTAGAAGGGAAATGTGTTGTCAAAAGATAATGTAGATAGGTAGTAGTAATAATAGAGAGAAAGTGGTGATGAGTTAAGTAATAGCGTATGAAGATAATGCCAACTGTGGTGGATGGTGATAATGAAGAGGAAGTAAGTGGTGAAATTAATGGGTGTGGTGATGGTGGTGTTAGGTGGTGGATGGTGATGATCATGGTAAAAAAAATGATGATAATGATAATGATGATGATGATGATAAAGATAGTTATATTGATGAATGGTGGTGATGATCATGAACGATGCCGTAGGAATGAAAATGCATTGGAATGAAAACAATTGGTCCAACCAAAATACGTTCTCAAGATAGATATTAATTTCTTATTTCCTATGTTGTGATTTTCTTAACAATTTGAGTATAATATTTTCTCAATAGAGACAATTATAAGAATGAGAGGAAAGAAGAAGATAATAAATATTGATTTTGTGACATCTTAATGTCTACTCCTAAAAAGATTTTAAGGATATATGGATTCAATTAGAGATAATGCAACATGTGACAAAGAAAGAATTAAATGTCAAAAGTGCAATGCATAGAAGTATTGTCTACTCCACAAGAAAATTTTAAATTTCACTGTATGTTATGATAACACTTATAGATTGTATGGGAGTAAGGGAAGCATAAGGGTTAGGATAGCCTTTAGATCTCTTCATTTGCCCCCAATTTAAGCATATCATTAGTTTTTCTCTTACAAGAGTTATGCAATTTGCTTTGTAAGCTTAATATATTTGATTCATTTTGAATTTATGTGACCTTAATTGCAAAAATTCAGAAATGTTTATGAAATGTGTGTAGGTGGTAAGGAAAAAGATAATAGTGAGCTGGTGTATGCTAGATATAAGGAGAATGTTTTGGAAGAATATATCAATTCCAATGTAAGTCTAATTTTTGATGATATTTTTAGCACTTGTTTAGTTCTTTACATACATTAGTCATTAAAATTTTCTTTTTCCTTTTTTTTATGAAATTATAGAAGCTCTAAAGTTAAGAGATTATCATTGATATGATTGACTATTTATAGATTTATTCTTCTTGCCAGGTTCTACCACCTTTGCGAGGAAAGGAGGATGAAAGTTTTCTAAGAGAACTACTTATAAGTTGGTCAAACCACAAAACAATGACTAAGTGCCTCTGAGTATTCTTTAATTATCTTAACAAATACTCAACTTTTAGAAGTCAGCTTCCTATTGAAGAAGTTAGCATCTTAGCCTTTTATGACTTGGTTAGTGAGGAAGGATTAAACTAAAGTTTTGCTTATGAGTTTATCATACATTATCTTAACATTTTTCTCCTTTTTTTAACATAAGTATACTTGCTTTATGTATTTCTAGTATATGGAGAGATGAATCAAAAAATGGCGGATGCTATATCATCTATGGTATCTTGTTATCTACTTTCATTATATATATGCTTTTAAAAAATGTATAAACCTATCTTCTTGGCTTTACATAGCTTGTTTACATTATTAGTTTTCTATTGTTAATAACCTAATATTATCATCATTAGATCAAATTTTTAGGTTGAAAAGTTAGTAATCTTTAGTATTATTCCTCTTTCTATGCTATACTTCAACTATCCTAAATTTAGATAATAGAATTTCATTGTAGAAGAGGTTATTTTCTTATTGCTGGGCATCAGTTTCTTCTCTAAAATTAATAGTTGATGCCAACCTGCCAAGCTTGGAAGATGAAAGGATGTTTGACTTTGTTAGCTATTGTCATGGTTGCTATACTTTATAGCATAGATTTTGATAAGAAAATAATTGAAATTTGACATGATAACCTTGGTTGAAAAACAACTTCTTGATTTTGTTTGTTTTCTTTTCTTTGCTCTATTAATGATTCTATGATATTATAACTCAGTCGAATGTGAGTAATTGAAATTTATTCCATGCATATAATGAGCTTATATTTTTTTAAATGCTACCATATTGTTATGCACTACCCTTGCCTAAATTCATTTTAATGGATCTTTTCATCAGATTAATCGAGACTGTGCTGGAGAGCATATTAATCTAACTTTGGTCAAAAGTATATTTGTTATCTATTCAGATATTAGAGATGACTCAAGGAAGTACTATACAAAGGATCTTAAAGAAGTTCTTAAAAATAACACTACATTTTACTCACAATCTCACTGGGGTTCAAATTTGCTAATGAGCTATTCTTTTAAGGATTACAATACTAATGTCATTTCTATATGTTGACACCAAAATCTGGTCAACCAGTTGAGTTCAATGTTACCCCTGACTGTAAGATAAATATGATAGTGAACAATGAAAGGAAATAGTGAAGAGGAAGAAGAAACAACAATACCAGGAGTTATCGTGATTTGGCTAAAATCAGTTTGGCCCTTACGTCCATATTGATCTTTTATTATTCTCTAGGAAGATTAGTTTTTATAGGATATGAATACAACAATGGAGTTTTCTCTCTGTGTACAGTGCTCACTCTCAATACTGATAGAGTTTCTACATGTATCTAGGTTATCTTATGTATATGGTGACCTCTTTCCTCTATTTATGGAAAGGGGGAGGGTTATAAGTATAATTTCATAAGTAGCAAAATGATTACTTCTGTCGTTTCAAGCATTTAATGCTTGGCATCAGATAATCAATGCTGGGTAAATTATTGTTAGATTTTTGGGCAGCTAATGTGTAAGTTTGAAGGCTGAGCTGTCAGCAGGAAATGTGTACCTTGGGTTGCTGACTGGGTTCTGTACAAGTATCCATTGTTAGTGGGTGAGTTGGGAGTTAAACAAACTGATGGCTTAGGCTAGCCTCATCATTTGTGCCTGGTTGTCCTTCTGAAGGTCATAGGCTTCTCGTTGAAGTGTTGAAAGTCTCTTCAGCAAGATGTGCTCTTCCATTTGTAAGAATGTGGGATGTCTCCAGCTCGTTCCCAATAATCTGGGGTCCTCGCTCAGCGACCTCAAACTTTAACTTAGGCCTCCACTAGGCTAACTGGGCCTCCTATTGGACCTTGACTGGCCCAAAACATGCTTTTAAAAAATTTATATAACATAAGGCCCCCCAACTCTTAACTCATTTCACGGGGTGGGAATTGCACCAAGTGGTCAAAGTCTTTGTCTGCGATTTACAGGTTGACTCAGTCTTTATGCTCAGTCTGTCATGTTGTCATTTCTATCTTTCGAGCTTTTGTTTCCCGTGCTTTAGGCCATGCCTTTCTCTATGTTATCTCAGCTGTCAATGTGGCGATCTTCATTTTTTCTGAGCTATTTAATTTGGAACAACCAAATGTCTCTTGGACCATTTGGTGAACCCAAGCAGATTTATAAAGGCTCATAAAGTTCTTCTTTTTCATGAGGTTATATAATGGATGCTTTGATCGAGCACTCCATTCTTTTGATACTTAGGCTTCCAGAGAAGCTTTTTGAAACATGGATAGTTTGTCGCAAAGGTCTCAGAGACATGGATAGTCTGCTACATGTAACTTCCCTGTACAGCCTCTCTTCTTAGCTTCTAGGAAGTTTTGTATAGATCTTGGATTATTTCTTCACGGTTCTTTCATGGAGTTTAACCTTGCTAGCCATGTTCCCGGCCCCTTTTTGAGTTACTCTGGGTTTAAGGAGTTAGGAAATGATCCATCAGCTGAAGAAAACTATGAGCAGGAGTAGCCAAGTCTGTTCATTTCATCTTATGGGAGTTTGCCTCCTGGAAACTGGCTCTCCTTCCCTTTGTGAGATCGTTAGCCTTAAGCCTTTGCTTTATCTTTGTATATCGATTCTTCTAATATAAATCTACCTCGTTGAAGGAGGTCTTTTAGTGTAACTTTAAGAATCATGTTTCTACTCATTATCTATTTAAATCCATTGTATGGACAATTTACTGATTGCCAGTGGCAATGTGATTTACCCCTACAAAATCACAACTCAACAATCGTTGTGTAAAGTATTTAATGAGATAATTAGCTTCCATCATAAGGAATTTAAGCCAAATGACTTTGATCAATAAAATTTCATTTAAAGGATATGTGTCGCATCATCAATCGGTCATGCCAGCTTGTACAAGAATTCTACGTGTGGCTAACGCATTACTTGGACACGAGGTCTTGAGTTTGTCCTCGGCTCTCGCAAGAATTCTGTGTATGGTTAGTACATTACTTGGATGTGAGGTCTATCTATGCAAGAATTCTGTGTGGGGCTGACACATTATTTGGATGTAGGATGATTATTTCACCCCTGACCTGTGCAAGAATTCTACGTATGGTTAATGCATTGCTTGGATAGAAGGTTGTTCTGTGCAAGAATTCTGTGTGGGGCTGGCACATTAGTTGGATGCGGCTCGCACAAGAATTCTACATTTGGATAACTCATTACTTGAAAGCGAGATGATTATTTTGCCCTCAACTTACACAAGAATTCTATATATGGTTAACGCATTACTTGGATGCAAGGTTATTTTGGCAAGAATTTTGTACGGGGTTAGCACATTACTTGGACACAGCTCGCGCAAGAATTCTATGTCTAGATAACACATTACTTGGATGCGAGATGATTATTTCACCCCCAACCTATGCAAGAATTCTTTGTATAGTTAACACATTACTTGGATGCAAGGTCGATTCCACACAAGAATTCTATGCGGGATTAGCACATTACTTGGACGCGGCTCGCGCAAGAATTTTACGTATGGCTAATGCATTACTTGGATGTGAGATGATTATTTCACCCTCGACCTACATAAGAATTCTACATATGGTTAATATATCAGTTGGATGTAAGGTTATTCCACGTAAAAATTCTATATGGGGCTAGCACATTACTTAGATGCGGCTCATGCAAGAATTCTATGTCTGGGTAACGCATTACTTGGATGTGACATGATTATTTTGCCCTCGACCTATGCAAGAATTCTATGTGTGGTTAATGTATTACTTGGATGCAAGGTCGATCTGCGTAAGAATTCTATGTGAGGCTGACACATTACTTAGATGTGACTTACACAAGAATTCTACATATGGCTAATGCATTACTTGGACGTGAGATGATTATTTCACCCCTGACCTACACAAGAATTCTACGTATAGTTAATGCATTACTTGGACGCAAGGTTAATCTATGCAAGAATTCTGTGCGAGGCTAGCACATTACTTGGACGTGGCTCGTGCATGAATTCTACATATGACTAATGCATTACTTGGATGTGAGATGATTATTTTGCCCTCAACCTGTGCAAGAATTCTATGTGTGGTTAACGCATTACTTGGATGCAATGTCAATCCATGCAAGAATTCTGTGCAGGGCTAGCACATTACTTGGATATGGCTTGCGTAAGAATTCTATGTATTGCTAACGCATTACTTGGACACAAGATGATTATTTCACAGTCGACCTGTGCAAGAATTCTACATGTGGTTAACGCATTACTTGGACATAAGGTCGATCTGTGCAAGAATTCTGTGCGAGGCTGGCACATTACTTGGACGTGGCTCACACAAGAATTCTACGTATGGCTAACGCATTACTTAGACACGAGATGATTTTTTTGCCCTTAACTTGCCCAAGAATTCTACGTATGGTTAATGCATTACTTGGATACAAGGTTGATCCACACAAGAATTCTATGTAGGGCTGGCACATTACTTAGACGTGGCTCATGCAAGAATTCTATGTATGGCTAACGCAATACTTGGATGCTAGATGATTATTTCGCCCTTGACTTGCATAAGAATTCTACGTATGGTTAACGCATTACTTGAATGCAAGGTTAATCTACGCAAGAATTTTGTGCGCGAATGGCACATTACTTGGATGTGGCTCGCACAAGAATTCTATGTATGGCAAACGCATTACTTGGATATGAGATTGAGTTTATCATCGTGCCCCAATCCTCAGCAACATCACGACCTGCAATTTCAATGAGCTGTTAAGTTCCCTTGTTTGTTTCACACATGTAGCTTTTCGTTTTCCAACGGTAGATAATAATTATTATTTTTAGCTTTTGGTGCACATACACTGAATCATCATTTATTGGCTGCTATTTTCTCTGAATCGTCGGATCGTGGGTAATTGACATTCCTTTTGGTCCAACGGTAGGGTCGTGATTCTTTTTTAAGCTGAGAGTGTTTTCCTTCTCCCTATCACTTTACCATTTGAACACTTCTGGATTTCTGGTGTTCTCTGCCTACCAATTTCTCTAACCACCATTATAGCTTCATCGCGATTGATTTCCATTGTCTCCTACTTTTCCAGCTATCACCCGAACTTTCCAAACTTTTCTTCTTCAAAGATCATAACACGCTCCCTCTAACTCTGCACCTTGTGCATTTTTCTTCCTTCGTAGAAAATTAGGGACTTGACCTTGTCTGATTAGGAGATTGTTGATGTTAGTGGATAGATATGGTTCAAACACTTAGTCTTTATTTAAAATGGAATAGTTGGCTTGCCGGTATGCCCTAGGATTCTCAGTATATATTTGTATCTTTTGAGATTTTATTGCCTGTCCAAAGTGTCCCCTCTATTTTTCGGAGTTTAGATAGTTAATGTGGTGGCATAGGGTGTGTGTGGCCTATGAAATAAGGGGCACTAGTCCCAATTTTGGTACAATTCACTTTCAATGAGCTTATCAGTCTTTTTATTTCTTTTTATAGATGGGAATGGGTCATGCACGTCACCGTCATTTGATTAGGAGTGAGGATGATGAACTAGACATGTCCTAAGATACGAGGAACGTTCGACAAGCTAGAGTTGCAACATCAAGTGGGAGGGAGGTCATTTCAAACCCAGGTGCTCGTTCAGGATACACCAAAGGCCAAAGGACAACTTCAGGTCAACACCCCGACTGTCATACATTTAAACATCATAAGTCCATTGTACGAGTTCACGATGTTACTTATGTCATCAAGTCAAACTGGATTCTAAAGGGGTATAATGTTATGGTCCTTGCTCCAGATGACTACACCACTTATCCTCCTCGAGGTTTTGTCGCCATTAGCATTCTACATCTCTCCACAGGATTAAGATTCCCCATTCATCCTTTTATCATTGATTTTTTAAACAAAATAAAGCTTAGCCTATTTTAGCTAACACTTAATTCATACACTTCTTTGATTTCATTGACCCTTATTCATAAGGTCAACGGCCTTCCTCCATCATCACCCAAAACACTCTACTAATTGTATGACCTCAAGTGTGTGAACTTTGAGGACGGGCTTTATTACCATTCAACAAGGCAGACGCCTCATAAGGAAATCCTCCCACGGAGGGATGCAAAGGGGAAGTCTAATGCGGGATGTTACAAGTCTCGCTGGTTTTATATTTTGTGCCCTTCAGTAAGATATCTTAAAAATTTTGATTTCATTCTTAGTCTGGGTAGGTAGGATGGGAATGGATGAATTCATTTACTTCTTTAATATTTGTCCTAGATTTTGACTTGTTATTTTGAGTTTTGACCTCTTGTTCAATTTTACAGATGGAACCGATAGACGGCCAGCGCTTTGGGCTGATGAGTTAGGGGGTTTTAGATCAGTTTGCTTTATCTGAGGATCTCCAGAATGACTTCAAGTTTGACGAGGGCATTCTCTATTTCCATAGACTCGCCCTGCCGATAAACGTAGTTATGACTAGGGAGATTAGGATTTGCCAACTAACAGAGGTTCAGCTAGCAAAGTTCGACGACTACGATAAAATTATGGACTTGATTCTTATAACACCTCTATCAGATAGCAAAGCCAAGGCTCCTTCAAGTCGTGAAGTTATCTCAACCCAAATTACTACGGATTAGCCTCCAGCTCTCGATGCAAGACCTGCCCCTAAAGCTCCAGTGGCTACTGAGGCCGGAGTAATTTTAGTTATCATAGAGTAACCAACTGTTGCTATTGAGGTCTCTCTTCTGGATCCAACCTCCTTACCACGTTCTGGAGAGGTGGAGGCAACTAGTGTTACCAACCTTCTAATCCCTCTAGTCCTTCTCAAAAGAAGCTGAGGATTGCCATGGGGAAAGAGAAGGTGACCCTTCAAAATCTGTCAGGAGTCAATCTCACAAAGCTATTGGCTGAGCCTGGCTCTGAAATAGAGATCGGCAAGATCAATGCACTGGAGAGCGAAGAACTCTCCCTTGGGAGGTTGGTAGGATACACAGCTCAGCAGGGTCTAACAATAAGTGTCCTTTCTCACCTTAGCCATTTTGTTTGTTATTAAGTCTAACCTTGCTGCCTGTTCCCACAGAATGTACTGTCATTGATGAAGATTGTCTTAACATGCGAAGACCGGGATAAAGAGAGATCAGCTCTTATGGACAAGCTGGGGGCTCGACGCGCTAAGGTGTAGGAACTTGGGGAGAAAGTAAATGAGTTGGAGGCCGCATTATCTTGTGAGATGAAGCATTATGAGGATATGGAGGTGAACTTTGGCTTCGCCATCAACAACCTTAACAAGGCAAAGATAGAGTTGCATGAAGCCCAATCACAGCTACGGGACATGAATAAGGTGGCCAATACCACCGAAAGGAAGATAAAAGTTGTAGAGCAGTAGGCCAAGGCTTCTACTGAAGAGGCAATGATGCTAAAGAGAGAGCTACAACTTGTTAAGGACAAAGTGGTAAAACTTAAAGCGAAAATGTCCTCGCGTGTGGCAGAAACAACTAGGGAAATGAGGCTGAACACTCTTGCCTCTTTCTTTTTCACCTTGTGGGAAAAGTTTCCTAAGCTAGACTATTCCTTCTTCAGCCCCCAAACCATTGAGGCGGTAGAATGATGGAAAGCTCGTGTTACAAGGAAGGGTCTTAGTGCCAGAGTCAGTGCCTCTTTTACTGAGGTTGTTGTCCAGGGAGAGGGTAGCTTCCAAGCTGTTGATGTCATTCCTACGCATGGTGCTCCTGACATTCCGATTCCTAGTCCTCAACATGTTGAAGGCTTAACCCCCGAGGCCCCATCCTCCTAGAGAAAGAATTGTATAACTTTGCTCTTTTTGGTGCCTTTGGCACATGTTATGAACTTCATGAACAACTTGTATAATTTTATTATGATGAAGCCAAACTCTTTTTATCCTTATTGTTTGCATGCTTGAATGCTTGAATCTCATTTACTCATGCTTAGATAAGAATTTGACATGTTAACTATTGTTCATCGTACAACATATAACTTAGCATAAAAGTCTTTGATCTTATTACAAAGAATTTAAAGAATTACATTCATATGTATAATGAATCAGCTATAAGGTACCGAGACCCTTATTGATAATAATGGTGGAGGTGCTCGGCATTTCAAGCACAAGAAAATTCCACTCCATTCATATCCACTAGATGATAGGTTCCATCACTCATATTCCTTTTGATGATGTATGGACCTTCTCAGTTTAGTCCCAAGGTCCCCTCACTGGGTTTATGGGCTCCGGGGAGGACAAGACACAAGACGAGGTCATTGGGTTTGAATTTTCAAGCTCACACTTTACGATTGTAATATCTTCTTATACGCCACTGATGGGCTACAACCCCAAGGCTAGCCCTTTCTCACGCTTACTCTAAAAGGTCTAAGTTCGTAGCGAGCAGTTGGTCATTATCTTCTGGGTCAAAAGTGGTTCTTTGTTGTGTAGTGACTTTGAGTTCTATGAGAATCATTGCATCCCATCCATACACTAATGAGAATAGGGTTTCCCCTGTCGAGCTACAAGGCATGGTCCTATAGGCCTATAGTACCGATTGTAATTCATCTGCCCATGCTCCCTTTCAAGCCTCTAACTTAGTCTTTAAGATCTTTTTGATAATCTTTTTGATGGCTTCTACCTGCACGTTGACTTGTGGGTGGTCTACAGCTGTGAAGCTATTAACAATCTTAAGGTCATTGCAGAACTTGATGAACTACTCGCTAGTGAACTGGGTCCCGTTATTAGTGATGCTCTACTGAGGAACTCCAAACCTACAAATGATATTGTTCCATACAAACTTCTGACCTTAGAAGATGAGATCTTAGTGAGTTCTTTTGCCTCCGCCTATTTGGTGAAGTAGTTTATAGCTAGTATTGCATATATACAATTTCCCCTTATCTTAGGAAGTGGTCTGATAAGGTCTGTCTCCTAAATTGCAAATGGCCATGGACTTGTCATCTACTTCAGATAGACCAGTAGGGCTCGTGGCACCTTTGCAAACCTCTGGCACTTGTCACACCTCTTGATGAAGTCAATAGTATCTTGCTTCATTATCGGCCAATAGAATCCCTGTCGAAGGGCTTTTTATGCCAGGGACAGCCCCCAACATGGTTTCCACAATGTCCAGCATGAATCTCCTCTAAGATGATATTGTAGTCTTTGCCATCTATGCATCTTAGAAGTGGGGTCATGAACCCTCTCTTGTAAAACGTGTCATTACAGATGCAGTATCTGGCTGCTTGAGCTCATAGACGTCATGCTTGAGTCTATCTCCTGGAAACTTCTCATTCTACTGGTAGTCTAGGATTGAATTTATCAAAGAGTTAGGCACTTTGAGAATTGCCATGATGAATTCTTGTTATTAGACACTTAGAGATGGAAGGAGCTCCACCAGGATCGCTCTTATAAGGTCAGGATTGCCTGTGGTAGACAAATGAGCCAAGGCATCAGTGTGTGTGTTCTGAGCTCGTGGGATCTGGGTGATCTCAAATTATTAGAAGGAGCCTAGCAACTCTTGGACTTTGTAGAGATATCTTATTATTTTCTCTCCTTGAGCTTGGTATTCACCTTTTATTTGATAAATAATTAATTGTGAGTCACTAAAAATTTTTATTCTCTCGGCATGTACCTCTCTGGCTAGTTGTAGGCTCGCCAACAAAGCCTCATATTTAGCTTCATTATTTATGGCCTGAAAGCCAAACCTCAAGGAACTGAAGACCTTATGTCCTTCCAAATTGATAAAAAGCATACCTCCTTCGACCTTTTGATCACTAGACAACCCATCAATGAATAGTTCCCACTATAGGGCCTCAGGAACTTCTACCTCATTTTGTATGAGGCTTGTGAATTTGACAATGCAATTAGCCAATGCTTGGCCCTTGATAGCTGTTTTGGGCTTGTACTTAATATCAAACTATGTGAGCTCAATTGCCCATTTAAACAATTATCCTAAGGCATCTATCTTCTATAGAACTTGTCTCAGTGGGTACGGAGTGAGGACCTTGATGCTGTGGGTCTAGAAATATGGTCATAGCTTCCTTAAAGTGATAACCAAGCAGTATACGAGCTTCTCCATGGGCGAATATCTTGTTTTTACATCCAGCAGTCTCTTACTTACATAGTAGACAAGGAATTGAATTCCCCCTTCTTCTAGCATAAATGCAGTGCTTAAAGGCATGTTGGGATACATTCAAGTATATGGTTAATCTTTCACCCTCTTTCAGCTTGGAAAGGAGAAATGCTTACTCAAGATACATCTTAAGTGCTTGAAATGCAACCTCGCATTTAGGGGTCCATTTAAACCTCTTTGCCCTCTTGAAGACGTCGAAGAAAGGAACACACTTATTCGTTGCCTTAAAGATGAATCTACTGAATACTGCAATCTGACTATTTAGGCTTTGGATGTCTTTTGGTCCTGTGGGAGAACGCATATCAAGCAGTGCCCTGATTTTCTTTGGGTTTGCCTTAATCCCTTTGTTATTAACTATAAAGCCAAGGAACTTACCTGAGGCTACTCTGAATGCGCGCTTGTGTGGGTTAAGCTTCATCTGGTACCTCCTTAGGGTTTGAAATATCTTGTCAAGGTCACGGACATGATCGACAAGCTATTTGGATTTCACCAGCATGTCATCTACATATACCTTTATAATCTTGCCTATCTGTTCTTAGAACATCATGTTCACCAATCGTTGATAGGTTGCCCCCATATTTTTAAGTCCAAAGGGCATCACTTTGTAATAGTATAGCCCACGATCAATGATGAATGATGTATGCTTTTTGTCCTGTGTGGCCATTAAAATTTAGTTGTACCCTAAGTAGGTGTCCATAAAGCTAAGTAGTTCATATCCTGTCATTGTATCCACTAATTGGTCTATCCTCAGCAAAGAGAAGCTATCTTTAGGGCATGCTTTGTTGAAATCAGTGAAGTCAATACATGTTCTCAACTTCCTATTCTTTTTCTTAACAAGTACAGGGTTAGCCAGCTAAGTGGGGTATCGGGCCTTTTGAATGAAATTGTTTGCTAGAAGCTTGTCCACCTCTTCTTTAAGCGTCGCATAACATTCGATGGTCATTGGTCTTCTCTTTTGGCAAACTAGCTTGGCCTGGGGGTCGATGTTTAGTTTATGTGACATTATGCTCAAATCGATGCCCTCCATATCTTTATGGTTCCAAGCAAAAACATTCATATTAGCTCTGAGAAAACTCATCAATCATACTTTCATATCAGGTGATAGGCATTTCCCTAACTTAAGGCATCTCTACTCGTCTGCCTCGCTCACTCACACATCCTCCAGTTCCTCAACTAGTCCAGTGGCTCACTCAGCATCCACCTCTCAAGGGTTGAGGTCGTAGCTGCCCCAGGCTTTTCCCAGACATAACATTTACTTTCTTCCCTTGGACCCCAAGTTTAACTGCCTCTTCATAGCAGCACTGGGCTACTTGTTACTCTCCATGTATGCACCTAATTTCACTTAGGGTAGGGAACCTAATAGATTGAAGTTACCATGTCGAAATCATTTATGGCAAGTCATCCCAACACCACATTATAAGCTAAGGGACAATCTATAATGAGAAAGTTTACCATGATGGTTGCTTGCCTGTTGTGATCTCCCAGAGTTAGTAGGAGCTTGATCCATCCTACTAGGAGTATTCCATCTCCAGTGAAGCCATAGAGGGGCTCAGGTGATGGGCCCAATTGATTTTCATTCATGTCCATCTGGTTAAAGCACCCTTTGTACATTATGTTTATGGAACTCCCAGTATCCACCATGATCCTTCTCACTTCGGCATTACCGATCTTCACCCGGATGACTATCGTGTTGTTATGGGGGTAATGGACCCCTTATGCGCCCTCTTCTGTGAAAGAAATACTATTAGAAGATATCTTGGCCTTCTTTGTAAGCCTTTCACACTCTATATGACTCGTCAAAAGGACATGACCCATCGCTCGCATATAGCGATCGTGCGATTGGTTCAAGGTACCTGCAATATAAGGTCCACTATGTATGGTAAAAATGGTCCTCATGGATGGTGCTTCATCATGCTCAAGAGTTTGGTGGCGTTGCGACGTAGGTTGCTGAGGACATGGGGGTCGCTGCCCTTGGGGTCTCACCACGTAATCTCTCAGGTGGCCTCTTTTAATGAGGTCTCCGATGGCGTCTTTCAATGCCTAACAGTCTAATGTGTTGTGCCCAACCTCATTGTGATAGGTACAAAACTTATTATGATTCCTCTTTTTAATAGGGGTTTTCATTGGCTTGGGTCTGCCAAAGTCTTCGTTGTCCCTCTTGATCGTATAGATCCTATCTAGCACATCCGACAGGACAGTGTAAGTATCATAGTGATGCTGATACTAAAATTGTTCACTTCAGGCCTTCTTTGTGTTTCGGCCTCCAGAACCCCCCTTTTGGCTATCCTTGCTGCTCTTACCTCCATTCTTTTTCCTGCCTTAGTTGGAGGTACTGGTTTCTTCTTTTTTATTTGGCTTTTTTGGGTTAAAAGTTTCCTCCCATTGAATCTCCTTAGCGGCTTGCTCGTAAAATTTGCCCAGGCTCTTAACAGGGGACTTGTATATGTCCTCATATAATTTTTCATCCTTCTGGAGTCTAGTTGAAATCACCGTAAGGATACTCTCATCGGACAGATTGTCCACATTACTAACTTCTTATCAGAACCTAGCGATATAGTCCTTGAGTGATTCATCCTTTCGTTGAAAGACTGTGGTCATATGGTAGGAAGGGGTGAGTTGTCTCTTTAATGCTCTGTATTGATTGAGGAACTTAGTTTGGCATTCCTCCCAACTCCTTATGCTGTGAGCTGGAAGACTTCTAAACCATGTTCGTGGTACTTCTTCGAGTGTGGCAGGAAAAACTCGACATTTTACCAACGGATTGAAGGTTTGTAGGTCCATCTGGACATTAAAGGCATCCAAGTGGCTATAAGGATCACTATCCCCATTGTAGAGGGGGATGTTTAGGATCTTGAACCTGTAGGGAAGGGGCTTTGTCTTGATTTGGAAAAAGAGTGGAGTTCTCTCCTCGTGTGACTCCTGGTTCCCTTAGGATGCAGAGTTCTTCTCTAGTTGTTCCATCCTTTAGAGCAATTCTTCAACCATCAAATCTTGTGACTTAGACCGTTGGCTAGAGGTCTTTTGGCTTATTTCTTCTCACTTACTAGAAGAATGTCGATTTAAAGTTCTGTGCTTCTTGCCGTGCTCATAATCAGACAAGTCGCGATCCATCTCTTGCTCGCTATTGATTTCATGCGAGCTCTCACTCTTGTGTGAGCTTTCACATTGGGGATCATCCTTCCTGTCCTCTTATTCCTAATGGACTTCAGACCATTGTCATGAATTAGACGAGCGTAGTGAGCTAGTTTGATGACACTCGACCCTAGCTTGTTTTTGGTGTTAAGGCCTTGACTGATGATGTATGTCCTCAAGTGCAACCACTTCATCCTGCCTTGGTGTACCCTAGGCACGTGTTTGAGCCAATACTCAGACCATGTTAGCCAATTCCTTTATTGTATTCTCTAACGCTTCCTGGTACCAATCAAGTGCCTCTTGGTGATGCTGCCAAGCTTGAATCTCGTCAGTCCATGGGTTACAAGTTGGTGTTGGACAAAGGAAGTTGTGCCAGTGTTAACACCTGCTATGGGAGCAGCTGCATTCCGCGGTTATATCTAACCTTCGAATGGGTCAATGGGAACTCCTGCACTCATGGTAGCTTTTCCTCTTGCCATTGTATCTAAAACAGCTTATTGGAAAATGAAAATGGAGAACGTGCAGTGGTGGCCCTTCCTCTAGTGCCAAAATGTTGACACCAAAATCTAGTCAACTAGTTGAGTTCAGTGCTACCCCTAACTGCAAGATAAATATGACAATAAATAGTGAAAGGAAGTAGTGAAGAGGAAGAAAAAATAGTAATATAAGGAGTTTATTATGGTTCAGTTAGTTTGGCTCCTATGTCCACGTTAATCTTTTATTACTCTCTAGGAAGATCAATTTTTATAGGATATGAATACAGCAATGGAGTTGTCTCTCTGTATACAGTGCTCACTCTTAATACCGACAGAATTTCTGTATGTATCTAGGTTATCTTATGTATATGGTGACCTCCTCCCTCTATTTATGGAAAGGGGGAGGGTTACAAGTATAATTTCATAAGTAGCAAAATGATTACTTCTGCTATTCCAAGCATTTAATGCTTGGTGTAAGATAATTAATGTTAAGAAAATTATTATCGGATTTCCAGGGAGCTAATGTGTAATTTTGGAGGTTGAGCTGTCAACAAGAAACATGTGCCTTGGGTTGTTGACTGGGTTCCGTACAAGTATCCATTGTTAGTGGGCGAGCTGGGAGTTGAACGAGCTGATGGCTCAAGCTGGCCTAATCATTTGTGCCTGGTCATCCTTCTGAAGGTTGTGGGCTTCTCGCTGAAGGGTCGGAAGTCTCTTCAACGAGATGTGCTCTTCCGTTCATGGGGATGAGGGATGTCTCCAGCTTGTTCCTAACAATTGGGGGTCCTCACTCAGCAACCTCAAACTCTAACTTAGGCCACCACCAAGCTAACTAGGCCTCCTATTGGACCTTGACCGACCTAAAACATGCTTCCAGAAAATCTATATAACACTATATATTCTATTTTTTATGGAAGTCATTTTGGAATAACAATATTGTTTAATTCATCTTTTTGTGTTTCTTGATGCAAAGGATGTTTGAAC